>JASKDV010184393.1:0-12194 GCA_032466395.1 Aegires albopunctatus
CGTTCCCTGGTCGCCTCTTACGACCCGCACGTGGAGAAGCGTTGGCCCTATTCTTTACCCCCGGGAACCACACGGGGTTTCTATATAGAAGTAAAGAAGTTTGTCTAGTTCAAAAGATTAAAGGGCCCAGGGTTGTCGTAAGTCAGTTAGGCTTATCAAAAGGGAAAGTACTTCGTAAAACTTGAAATTCACCGAAACTCATAAAATATTTATAATACAGCTGCTTAAAGTTTGCAAATAAATGTCTTTGTCAAATTATAAATCAAACAATTTTGGACAAAAGTTGGGGAAATTAAAAAATAAAAACTTAACATTATTTTTTTTTAAAATACAGAGAGAATTAGACCTAGAAGACCTGCTGGGATACACCTTCATGAGCAATAAATTGTAAATATTAATTGATTAATAAGAAGAAGATAATAAACATAGGCCCGTGTAATAAAACATCTTAAGAAAGTTAAATTTCACTTATACACATATACAGTAGATTTAGAGGATAATAACTTAACTATAAGATAGCAATAGTAGGTCTTATGGGGCTACACAACGCATCAGTTAGTTCATACATTGTTCATAACACGAGAGTAAATGAAATTGATCAAAGCCATGACTTGGTAAAAAAGGAGAGCAAGAAGATGTGGCAAAACATATTATAATGGAATATTAACATTTCTTTCCTTAAGATTAATCATGGCATGAAAGTCAGAAGAATACTTGGTAACAGTACTAATAAATATGAAAATCATAATACTATAACAGCGTTAAAATGGAAACAGCAGTGTTAGAAGAAAATACAATGACTCTTAACCCTGGTCATATGGATGGGGTGCTTTGGCAACCAGCAGTTAATAAGCCCATATATATATAAATATTTTTTGGCCAAAGTAAATGATAAATATGCTTTACAAACTGGTTAATATCTTTTGACTAATTGCTATTATGCTTTGTTTCTTTGGTTATCAAAAACAGTCAATTGTGATCAGTTATCTGGTTTTAAATGTCCTGCCCCGCTTGGGATGTTTTTATATGACCTTGCATATCTGACAAAATCTACTTCAAGAAGACTGTCATGCCACGTACAGTATTCTGCAGAACTTACATTGTATTTATATTTCACTATATGAAGCAAGGGAAACTTTGTTGGCCCTAGAGAACAAATAGGATAATTCGTTACAGGAAACTGGTGGTTCCCCCCCCCCCCCCTTCATTACATAAATAGGCTACAACAAAAGGACATATTATGTCATACAATTAGGGTTAATTTAAAAAAAAAAAAGAATTTGAGAAAAGTATAAAAGAAGAAATATGGCAACTGAATTAAAATAAAAAAGTATAAAAAATATCACCAGAAGGTATAATATTTTATCTGCCTTATCAAAACACTATACTATTACCGCTGTGAAGGTGAGATACCAAAAAAAAAAACCCCAGTAAACTCATACTATATAATAATATGATTGGTACACAATAAGGCCTTTCGAGCTAACAATTTCTGATGAGATACTCATAAAGGTTTAAATAAATCAAAGCTTCATACGTTAAATAATTCCGGTGAACAACCAAACTATGCAACCCTTGATGTTGGAAAGGTTCTCTTTCTCATCTGTTCAATTTACAAAAGTGTGAATTTCTGCAATCCTTTTCCAAACATTCATATTGACCAAGGCAATAAATCATAAAGCCAATAAAGGATGGCATTCAAACATCTTATCAATTTGCGACAAGACACCACATGCCTCCATCCTTTCATCTTATCAATTTGCGACAAGACACCACATGCCTCCATCCTTTCATCTTATCTTAAAAAGAAATAAAATAAATGAACAAATAATCAAATAAATAAATAAATGGCCAAACTCATATGAATGATAATGCAATTCATAATCTTAACAAAAGTAAATTCTAAACAGTATATAATATCATAATTTACATTTCATTCATAGTAATAGTGGAGCTTTTCTGTTTACGAAAAAGTCAAACTTTACTTAACAAAAAGAAATGAAATAGAGAAGGAAGTATATAGAAATAGCATTCAATTCACTAAATCACAAAACGAAAAATCAGGTTTTTTTGGGGTTTGTTTTTGTTTTTGTTTTGTTTTGTTTTTGTTAAATAAAAGTCCTTAGTACTTAGTAAAGTGCTTTCTTTTTTTCATTTTTATTTTTTACTGCGTAAAGAATTTACAACTGTTGCAAGCAAGGAGATATAATATAATAATTATCAAAATGAGAATGAATCACTAACCAAAAGTGTATACATGTATCAATAAGCACAACATAATAATAGGCAGAGAATTATACAAATTTAATCCCTGAAAGAGTAACAGTCGCAAAATTCCTTACAACAGCATGACTGGCTGAATATCTGTAATCAATTCACATCTTAATAAAGTGGCAAGTAGGAAGCAAAACTTTGAAAATATAATAGTAAGGTTATCATCTGGATGACAACTAGTTTTCTCTTCATATTCTCCATCCAGATTTATGCTGTTGCCAATAAATGAAGTATATATGGCATATATGCCAAAGGTGTATAGGCATATATGGCATTTCATGTCAGGTGACATTGACAACAAAACAAAGTAAATAATAAAAAATGCATAACAAAAACAAACCAAGCAAGCAATTCAATGACTATAATTGTAAAGGCTATTGTATAAATTGTAAGGCAAATTTTCAAACTTCTCCTGTAAGTCAGGCATAATAAACAAAGGGATATGTTTGGAAATTAGTCATCCGGATTTCAGTACATGTACAATATATCAATGACAGTATGGGGAAAAAAAATCCTTGTGGAAATTCCTTCAAAAGATAAAACAAAAAAATGTGGAATCTATTTCACTTTACAATGGACATGGTTTGGAAATGTGAAAACTATGTATGGTAATAGTAACGTTAAGATTAAACCAAATTTGCAACAGAGACACGATCTTCCTGATCAATATTTAAAAATGAGCTCGTCATCCATTCCGTTATTGCTGTATTGAATTTACAAAATTCCATTAACATGCTGATTTCGGGGTTTTCCAAAACTGCCTTAAAAACAGCCAAGGGTTCTTTTACACATTGTATGTATATCTACACATGGGACCTCTCCGATAGGACAATACTCATTTTATCCTAGCAACTTAAGAAGACAGAGCAGAAAAGGAAATGCGAAAAATTGGATTTCAGATTCAAGTCTACACAGGTTTGAACCAGAGACTTTTGGCATGGCAGGTGAGCCCTTACTTACTAAGCTTTCCATTCTCAACATCATTTCTGTTGGCTCAGAGTTTCAAACTGATGATTAATCTTGTACCACATAATATTTTATATATATATGTATATATATATATATATATATAATATACAATATTCTTCAGCTGGGAATTTTGGATTTCTTGTTTTTAAAAAGCAAGATTTCTTCAGCTGGGAATTTTGGATTTCTTGTTTTTAAAAAGCACAATTTTTATATTTTATGCGACAGTAATATCCTTTTTCCTGTCTTTGCTTTTTAAATGAATAAAAATATAAAACCATCAATGATTATAATTTAACCGGATGATAAATTACTTGATTGATTTGTAGCTCAATATTGGTCACATAACACCACATGGAGATCAATTATGATACATGTATCAAAAAGTTATGAAAGTAGCAAATGAAAATGTGTATTAATTGGTTTTGAGCCTTTTCTTGCCTTTTATATCTGAAAAAGTGATGCAAAAAGCATGCTTTAAAAAAGGCATTTATATGTTTTAGCAGTTTGCAATACATGTCTTCGTACAAAATATTCATGAGCTTTTAATGTTAAAAAGAAATTGATTTTGTAATTGTTGAACAAATCAAGGCAATTGTTTAACTCAGAATCTAACTCATACTAACTGTCATCATCAATGGATTAAGAGGAAAAAGTACATATATAAAGCATTGGTGAAACTGTTATATATGTAGAATTAACATTTATTATGCTACCCTGTCAGTAAAATAGCTGGTTCAAAGATAAAAATATATAAACAACCCTGTATATAAATGTAAATCTTCTACAACTGATTTCAGAGGATGGGGGGGAGGGCTCGGCTCCGTTTACATTACAAAATGATCCATTCAAATACAGAGTCCACATAATTTGAACACGAACAATTAAAATCCTGGTTTTGTTGAGAGACTCCCAATTAATTTTAACTATTTTTGGCCTAATGTGGATAATATGAAGTCATAATTTGAATTTTCATGGTAATACTCGACCATCTATTAACTTTCCTCCATTCCATTGGTGATAAAAAGCTGACTAATTATTAATATTAATGTACAGCCCACAATAAATCTGTAAATTGTCAAGCCTTGCAACTGTGGTCAAAATTCTTCTAGCCAGGTGGCCTAGGCCTATTTGTATCAATCAAAGACTAGTGACTATGCAATACCAACTCAGATAATTTGAAGTCATCACCATTTATCCCGAATATAGATTCCTCTATTTTATTGACTAAACAGCTTTCATTGAAGCTGAAGAAAGAAATTGATGAGTTTAATACATAGGCCTATGTAGTCTATAACTGTGTTTTACAAAGATAGAAAAATGAAAACATAGTTGAAACAAAAAGTACTATGTGTATATAAATGCCAACTGCGCAAATGTAACAAAATAGTTAACACCGGTATTATAATTAAATAACCCTGTCAAAGGTAAAAAAAAAAAAATTTTGCGGACAAAGTTAAATATGGAATCCAAGTTTGGATTATCACCTTGTATGTAGGGTTAAAATCGTCAACAGCGAACATTCAAAGTGGGATAAAATTTCAAATCAAATTTTTGAAGTAACAGATCTAGCTTACTTTTTCATCATAAAATTCTATTAAAACATGAATCAATTTTGTAAAATAACTGCAGATGTTTGTAACAAAATTATTCCATGATTTTCAAAAAAACATTGGAATGAGAAGTTTTAGCATGAAAAAAAGAAACTTTCAAGATTTCTTTAAAATTAGGAAAAGATATTATATATATATCCTATTTTGGATTATTTCTACTCTAGTCATCATAATGTTTTAACCTTGATGAAAGTTAAACATTCATATAATTTACAAAACAAATCTATCAACTGATGACTTTTCTAAGTTAATACCCTTTGATGTCAGTTCATTGTTATACTCGCACTATCAACAATTATTCTTCTACTGAGTCTGAGTCTGTGTATTCATTTTGTTCATTGTTGTAAAGAACAATCCCTTTTACTTAGAATATTGCTAAGGATTGATTTAGATACTGTGTGTAACTAATATATAATGCCAGTAATATTATCACAATTTACTTTCATTTCGGACTTGATATAAATCAATACAAATTAATATAAAGACATAAAATAACGTTCATCTGTAATGATAGAGAAACTTAATACACATGGAATATGGTTGATTCATTCAGGATGAAAGAGGATATTAACCTGTTTCCATTTAATCACAAGTTGGCTACACATATATGGTTCTATAAATTAAAATACAAACCAATAAAAATGTAAACAAAATCTCAAAGAAAAAAATCAACAGAAATCACCAACATTTTAGCAATCGAGAAATTCTGATTGTGGCTTTAAATATTTTTCAACAATATGTTGGATATTTTATGTATCAAAAAATATAAAGGTCTGAAAATGTATATATAACTCTTTTAACTCTCAACGGTTCCAAACATGGAATTTCAATCACCACTGATAGATGCCCCTGTTTTATGTTAATGCCCAATTTCAGTGTTTTTTAATCATTTTTGAAGTTTTTGTGGTAAATAATGAATTTTTATCAAAATAATAAGTATATAAGGGATCTAGCATAAAAGTCATTTCTGTCTGCATCTTGGATTTCTGATGTCGATTTGTAAGTTCCACCTTTTATCAATATATCTTAATTTAAAGAAATTTTACCGAAACTTATTTAAAAATGACTTAGGGCTGACACTATCTAAAGAATTATCAATGTAAATCAAAACTAAAGCTTTATAAAAATCATGAACAATTTCTTATTAATTATTAAATCTATGTAAAAAATATAATAATTTCAATTACTAATTTTTCATCAATTGAATGTTTCAAACTAATCCAAATTACAATGGATTCATTCTATAGAGATTCCTTAAAAAAAAGAAATTGTGTAGAGTCTAATTTTTTGTCCATATTGTTTCACACTTGTCATGAAATTTTAAGCTGAATTTACTTTATTATAATGTAAAAGACTTATATGGCTAATTTTTAATGTAGAAAATATAATGAGTCACCGGTATCAGTGTTTGTGGTTTCATGCAAATCATTGGTGCTTGCTCTTGTGAAAGTAAAATACATTAATTTTGCTTGCTTCTTGAATTGAATGTCTTCACAGTCAAAAACTTCATAAAAAAAACAAATCTACAAATATTTCTAAACACCATAAGTGGTCCTTTGTAGTACTTAGTCGAAAGATATTTGTCATGGTCTAAACAGATTTTAAAAAGGGAGAGAATCCCGGAATTGTTAAGAATTGATATAATGACAAAGAAATAAAAATGTATCAAAATGAAAGAGGTATACAAAACATGAGAGAAAGAAAAAGGAATTGGCCACATCACGCCAAGTTACTAGAAATTACAGAATCATGAAATTAAATGAAAATGAAAAAAAAAAATTTTTTTTGGCTTTTTATCCAATTATCTCTGGTAAATATTTTTCCATGTTTGCATTATTGTTTTGTTTTTTTATTTATTTTTTTATGTGGTCTACTATGGACAAATACCCTCATTGTGATTGCAGCATTTGTGTATAATATTATTGTTAACTTTAATGATACACTGTACTTCTAATGTTTACAAAAAAATTAATAAATGAATGAATATATTTTCTCTAATTGAATTCTAAGTGCAAACTAACATGAATGCATAATAACATGTTATAAGTAAACAAGGTATTAAAATAACACCAAACACACTATGGAAAGCCTGTTACAAAAAAAAACAAACAATTGATTTGCTGGTGTTTTCTGCAACATTTCAGTTAACAACTACACATGCTTATATATTTTAATACATAACTGGAATGCTATACAAACAGAAATTCTTGACCGATTCTATGTTCAAAGCATTATAGAGATAAAAACAAGTATTTTCAATGCATGCAAAAAAAAAAACAAAAAAAAAAAATTGAAAAAGGACTCAAATGTGACAAAAATTATCTCTTTTTTATGTGTTGTATTACAAATTGAATACATTTTTGTTGAATAGTAAATATAGTAATCACCTTTGTAGGGAAATGAATTCAAATTCAATTAATATACTTTAAATTTACTTTAATAATTTTAGACAGCATTTCTACAAGCTAAGATGTTTTTTTCAGTAATAAAAGTTATTTAAAAGCCTTGATTCATTCATCAAAAGAACAATTTACAAAGTACAAATGAATGCTATGTGTAAGAGTGTGGAAGATCACATTTAAACAATACTTAAATTATAAAGAATAATGGAGCTATTTCACCATAACAAATCTGACCGTAAAACAATGTTAAACAGTGTTTTAGAAAAAGCATTATTATAATAATAATAAAATACGGAATTGTAAAGGCCTGCATGTGCAAAAAGGAATTTAACATAAAACTCATTTCTTTTCAATCAACTATTGATTCATTCTTCTTTGATAATGCAGGTTATGTATGCAAATCAGTCAATACGCTTACAATCATTGCTAACTTCATGGGGAATATCATTTTGCTTCTTAAAAAAAAAAAAAGCTCTCTATAAAAGTTGTGAATATCCAAAAAGAGCACACAAGACATAAAATACTGCCTTGGATTTATAATAATTTTTGTAATCAATACTAACCATTGACTTAAAATACCAGCAAGAAAGAAAGACAAAACATTTCATGATTTATATAATATGTCTTTGTAAATCAATGATTGTACATGTTCCTGATAAAAAAGAATTTTACATCAGAATCCAGACACATCTCAATCAGGTCAAGGTGGGACAAAGATAATGTTTTTTATAAATAAACCTAACCTTCAAATAGAGAGAAGGGCATTACATCCTTTGGGCCGATCTCACATTATCTTACATACTGAGGAATGACGATACCAGATATATGTGGGAAAACCTATTTGACATGATAATCATAATACAAGCACCTTTGAAAATATTTTAATTTGACAAATGCCAAAAACAGGCCTACGAGTAGATTTAATAGTAGTAATATTAAAAATAATTCTCATTAACCTGCCTAAAATAGGGAAATACATAAAAAATAATAAGTGGATTATCTCTTGTATCTCTCGAAACAGTTCAAAGAAACAAAAAATACCTTTTTTGGTCTCCCTTTTTGTAGTGAAGGAAGAGCATACCCAGATTGTGACTATGATTTGTTAAATCATAGCTACATTCCAAAATTAACTTTTAAGAAGTAGGAGTAACAAATGTTAACTGCCTTGCTGAAAAGAATCTTTAGAATATAATATTATAGCCCTTTCTATACTCATGCCATTATTATATCTTTCAGTAGATTTTTAACTCTAGGGGGCTAATCATGAGTCAATTTATACAATACATACTCTGTGAATCGTGAATTTCCCTTGGCCATGGCAGTCAGCCAAGAGAGCAACATCTGTAGTCATCCCATAAAATCTTTTAAAACTTTTATGGATATAATGCTTCTTTCTAACATTCTTTCGTTTTCAATATTTATGCTTCGTTGAGTTTTTTCTTTTTACCAAGTAAGTAAAGAAACAAATTGTCATTGTTTGTCTATAGTCAAGATGAAAATTGCATTTTACAGCAACCATTTTAAGGAAATTGATTTTTTAAACTTTGATACTGGTAGTCACTTTGTTGATATTATAATATTGTTGACATGACTTATCAATCAAAACCACTCTACTTAACAGCCTACAAAGAGAAAACAGGAATTGAAGTTTCCCATGGATAATGTTGCATCTTTGTTGATTTTTGTGCAAAAACAAACTTGGCAGCAAACAATTTTTACTTGGGTCATGAGATTATCTATCAAAATTACCCCTCCAGGTTTTATTTTCCATCATGCACAATGTAGCAATCGGTGATTTTGAAGTTTAATTGGTATTGTCTAGATTGAACAACAATTCTGTTTTCAATTAAATACACTAGTTTCAATGCTTACAAGCAGACTAATGTAGATCTATACACTTGTAAAAAAGCTGCATAATTTCTTTCAGAAATAACTAAAAAATAAAAATAAAATGCTCCTGTCTTAAAAAAAACAACAGAAAAACGCCCTTCAACAACATTTACACTGTAACTATAACAGTCAAATAATCCATGCATAAAATACATTTTAGGCATACTTGTGCAACACCAATTTATATAACAGACAAAAAATCATTAAAATTGACAATAAAATTGATGAATTATTTTAGAAGGAAAAGAAGAGTCTTGGCAAAAGCTAAAACTGTTGTGATGTGACTTGCAGAATATGTGCTGAGCGATGGAAATTTGTTTTATGTTTTAAATTGATCCAATGCAAATTAACATTATTGAGCAAAAACATTAGGCCTACTCAAATTATTTAATAAAAATACAAGAACAGCGATACAATGAAAGACAACTAAAGTTAATGATGGATGAATGAGAGGTTATATGCAAATTTATTTTCTCTATTAATTCATTTAGCAAAAGATTTTATCTCTGAAAGGTAAAAATAACAAAGTGTAATTGTATAGCACAAGGACGATTTACATCTGAATTCTAATCAGCCAAGATAATGAATTCACCAAGAAGTAATTCTCCATTCATCTGTCAATGAAATATTATTGTATTTATCCATCATATAAGTATAAAGTGGTTTGATAATGAAAAGAAAAGCTTTTACAATTTATTTTTTTTGCTAGAGAAAGATCTAGAATCTAGATTGCAAGCACTGAACATAATTAGGACATGATAAATAGCACACATGAAGAAAAGCAAATATCCTTTAAATTTTAAAAGGTCTGAAGTGGGCAAAAAATGAGTTGTACAAGAGAGGAATTATTACTCAACCTTTTTTCTCTTTGATGCGGTAATATAAGTTGAATAAAAGAAATGAGCAAAAAGAGCGAAATAGGTAAAATACATGACAGAAGAATACCTTAAATTTTCATATGTTTGTTGACAGGACTCTCCTCTACCTTTGATCTGATAAATCCATATATTGATAAGCACCCCTATAATCATTTGTGTAAGTTGTAAACTGGTAATGAGGATGCTAACTACTCTAGGCAAAAATATGTGCATTGCAGACAGGGCATAATAGGTGTACATTAGTGAATGAACAGTGTAATTCATCACCATAAACCATCTTCCTGGTGCCGTATGATCAGTGTAGCTGTACCAGACATATATCAGGACAGTGATATGATGATACCAATGGAGAAAAATAAGCTGCTTTTTCCTCAGGATTAAGAACATGGTATCTCCCAGTTCATAAACCTTGGAGATGGTAAACAAAAACGCCCAGAAACTTGTTACTCCCTTGAAATATGTAGGAACACACACTGAATATTGAAGACTATGGTTTGAGATTGAGGAAACCAACTCTGGGACAGTTCTTATAGCTCCAGCAATGCTGAAAGAAGCCAGAACTGAATTCCAAATGATTAGGATAGTACGGAGTTCAAATTTTGCACGTTTCTGCATAAATTTTTGACCACCAAACACAAGAGTGGCATAAACAGCAGAATAAATAAAGCTGTCGGTCCAATGTTCCAACATGTACTTCAGGAATTTCTGTTCGTGCCATTCTTTTTCAAATGGAAATACAACGCTATAGTTATGTACTCCTGGCTCCATTTTACATCTACTTAGTATCAATATCCACTACTTACTGCAAAGAGCAGAGAAATAAATGTGTTCTAACGGGTGGAGTGGTTTTCAGAGAAACCCAAGTAAGAGTAATGCTGTTTTCGCCGGTTGCCCCGTGAAGAGATCGAACATAGCGGTTGACGGCTCGTGTTAGGTGTATAGTTTCCGTCTCACTCAGTCAACGTGTTTTTGGCAAGCTCTATTTCTCAGTGTGGTCGAGAGAACAGAGGCAAGGAAAAAGGGCTTCAGTTCAGAATCCTGCGAACTATGGTTCCGCTGTGTAGGCCTATGAAAGGGATAGCTAGCTTACTGAAGGATCTCTCGTAGACCGGTAAATCGGGTGGTCCCAAATTACACATGCATGACTCGGTTATTTAGCATAGCCTTGTCGAGAGGCGAGTGTCGAGTGTCGACTCAAGGACACCGTCGAACTACGCAAAGGCTTAAGTTGATTGGCTATTTTCTATTGACCGAGAAACACAAGCCAATGAAATAATCTGTTACATCGTCTGTTTAGTTAGTAAAATAACTACCGGCGACCATAGGAACATAAATATTATACAGATCGGAGTTCAAGATCCCTTTGCCTGCGTTTTCATTTTTTTTATTTATTTATTTGAAAGTTTAATGAACTACGCTAGTCTTAAACATGGAAATGAGGTACTTTTAGCCTCTAAAAAAGTGAATCATAACATTGTTCATGACACGAAATATCAGCTGATTTTTCAAAAAGAACAATAGTGCCGTCGAATGGGAGAGACCACCGCCTTCGAGATATTTAATACATGTACTTATATTGCAAAGGTCGTTGATAGACTCGCTAAAGCCTGACATTAAATAAAGTTTGCTCGTCCCATGGATATAATATTAACATGCTACAATCAATAGCTGGTCCAACTCAAAAGTTGTATCGGTTACCATTTCAGGCAGCAGGGTGGCGGGGGATGGGGTAACAGAATATGATGAGTATTACTGTTTTCCTGTGGTGTGTGTCTCTACAAAAAGTCAACGGGGAGGGAGGCTGGTGTAGGGGTGGGGGGGGGGGGTATGTTTAAAAATTATTTAGATAGTTACAATGTCTCTTATTTATTTTCTTCTGTTATATTACTCCAATTAGATATCTAATTGATTTAATCTCAAACTCAATAGTGGTAGTTCCAGATTCAATTCACGTTGAGGAAAACTTATACACATTTTCTCGCCGAAATCGGTTTACAAAATAAAACCTTACCTCTTAGTGGCATTGTGGTGAGGGAAGCGCCTTTCATAAATACGCCCTACTGTTGAGAATCATTTGATATAATATATTATATTAGTTGACGATAAATTGAAATGGACCGAGCATGTAAATACCATCCTGAAAAAGATTAACAGTAGAATGTATTTTCTCA
>JASKDV010184404.1:0-12193 GCA_032466395.1 Aegires albopunctatus
TTCTCAAACATCTTTTTTCTCCCTTTTTGCTTTGATGGGTGTCAACCAGCTTAACTTTCAAGCATTACATAGTATATGGATTTTTTCCCTTTTTAAGAAAATCACAGGTTCATTAGGTTAATTAATGATGATACCTGTTTCAAAGGGCCTTCCAAATGAAAAGCCAATAATAAATTTGATGTCAGTGGGAACCATATGTAATAGGTCCAGGAATAACAATCTGGCTATACTCGAACAAGGATGTTTAAAATCCGTTTTTTCTTCCTCTGTAAAAATATCTTCTTTAAAATTCATCGGCAATAACAGTGACCCTTCAGAGTTCCAATTGCTTATAACAGGGATTCAGAGAGGCATTTTATTTTTTATTTTTTCCTCACCACATATTGATAAACTAATTAACCATTGCATGTGGTAATCTTACACTTAATCAATAAAAGTTGTAGTAATAAAAGCAGTCCGTCCCATGAATGAGATCATTGGGTGTCAATCTTGATGCTGTGATGATGAGGACGTGGTAATCAAATCAGCCACTTGGTCAGTCAATGGATGACCCATGATTGAAAAATGTTGAATAGGTCCGGATACAGGGGTTTTCTCTGGTTCCGCTATTCATGTTTTGCTAGGTTTTCACTTCATTGGTAACATTTATTTAACATTGGTAGTTTAATTTAATGCGATAGTTTATGCCAGTTTAATGTGTCATTGGTTTTCTGTTGTATTTTTTCACAAAAACTTTACACCAAAATAACCCTGCATTTTATTTCTTTTCGCAGGAAGAATCCTAGTAGCTTCTTTTTCAATCCTCGGGTTTTGATTTTTATTTATTAAGAAGTATTGTTATTACAGTTATTTTTAACTCTGAGCATCTCAAGCTGATTTTTCCAGCTTGGGGAACTGCACATTTTGACACCATCTGTCACCTTAGTTCACAAATTACATGATGGCCTTTAGAGTGTGAATAAGATATGTAGTATACATATATATTATAAAATGGTAGGAAATGAGTTTGGTACCAAGAAGCTGTGTGAAGATCTATTATTTAAACTTTGAGAATGTTATAAATGGTGAAAGATGGACAAAAAGAAAAAAAAAGCCAAAAATAGCTTGGGGCCCTTGGGCACTCAAACTCAAAGAGTTAATTTATTCAAGGGATCACTTTTATTCTTATTTCTCACTGTCTAAATTGATAGAATTCAAAGAGGATTGCCTTACTTAAGTTACTTTTGTCCCCTTCTCATTATGAAATCAATCATGTTTATTATTGCATATTCTGTTGCTGGTATTCTTCTAGTCCATTTGAACTATAATGATCATCACCTTCTTTATCTTTTTTACTCCATTTGTCACAAATGTCACCATCAATGACTGGCACACCTAATGGGTAATGGAAATCCTCTATGGAAGTCATAGAATTCAAGTAGCGTTAAAGTCAGCTCACGCATCTATTTAAAGAAAATATCTTCCTCTTTTTTCTCTTTTGTTATTCCCTAATTCAGCCAACCATTATTGACATCTTACTTCCATTGCATAATTTAAATATTTTGCACTTTGCATTCATTTTGTGGATGTGTGTCTTTCTCCCCCCCTCGCATAATTACTATATCTGGATCCATAAAACAATAATGTTGTGTAATTTTCATATAATTTTTACTCATAGTCATAGTTAGAACTTTGTCCTTATTTTTTCTTATATATGTATTTATTTGTTTTATTTTAAATTTCCATATAGGGTAGCCCAAAAATAAATCCTGAGTTTGTTAGCGTATAAAACCTAAATGCTTCATTTGAAATTTTACATAACAGTTTTTATACAGGTACTCATAAAATATTTTTGTTGAAAATTTCATAGTTTTGTTAATAATCAGAGGTTTGATAATCTATGCTGCATGACTAACTGAAAATCCCCAAAACAGGCTGAATCTAAATATAATCACTTTCGTGCATATCTTGCAAATGTTCGTGATTTTTATAGACATCGCAGTGATCTTAAAATTATTTAAGTTTTCATCCTTCGTGTTAATTGATTCCTTTTAAGGGTATTTGTAATGATATTATCTTTACATTGGGTTCTTAATAGATTAATTATTCATAGAAAATTTCGAAAGTGTTTAATCATCATTTTAGACTAATCAGTTTTGTAAGAATAGATTTAGACTTTGAATCTAGATTCTAGGTCTAAATTCTAGATCTTGTGTTCAATCAGAGTAGTGATTGGCTTTTGCTTTTGAAATTATTCTTAGTTTCTTAGTTTTGGTGATGAAATTGTAATATAATAGTTTAATATAATATATTATTATTTAAAGAAAATGGTGTGGCTCTCGCATTGTGAGGGAATTTTCTGGCAAAAAATAAAATATTCTGACGGTTAACCATTTGATTTGCCTTGAATACAAAAGAAAAACACAAATTTCCACATATCATCATCATGTGAACTGATAACCGAAAAATGATCTTTTTTGGGGGGTTTTGAACACCGGTATTGAAATTGCTCTGCCACATTAAAAATGCAACCGTTCACTTGAATTTCCACAAGCTATCTTTTAACAAATATCTGTCACTCTAGGTCAAATTTTGTTGAAATATGCTGTGCTATCTTGATATAGGTGCTCAAACAACAGAACATTTTTGAGCCACCCTATATTTTTATTTGAAAAAAATTATTTTGAATTAACTTACTACGGTTATTTTTTTATTTTGTCATATTTCATTTTATTGCGCAAAAAAAAAATCTCATTGCTGTTATCAAGGGTGAATTTTTCCCTCAATCCATTAAGATAGTGACAAATAACAATAACAAACAACATTAAATTGACATAACAAATTAACTAAACAAGAACCTTGGAAATTTTTTCCTTTTGGACAATGGCAAATATTCTTTGTAAATAGTGTATAGTAAGATTTTTTTATTCCCCTTTAGTCTCTAGTTCAGCTGTTTTGCAGTTTTGCTTGTGTTTGTTGTTTTTTGTTTTTTTGTTCTTACTTAGAATAGTCAACAACACATTGATTTTTAATGAAGTGTGAAATTGCAACGTAGAGATTATTATTGGTCATATTAAGAAGATGGCTGAAAGGAAAAGAAGTCTCAGTAGGTTCATTTCTCTGAGTTAGGCCAGAAAATGTTGTACTATAGTATTATACTGCACTGTGCGATATTACATTATACTATTTATTCCACAGCCTTCTTTCACAGCTATATAATAGCTACTAGTCAAAAGTGAATATATTTTTTTCATGCCAGCATAAGTTAATGTTGAATAAAACTATATATTTATAATATAGTGAGTGGTATATTCAAGAGGTAGACATTAGGGCTGGTGATTGAAAGGGTTTAGCTTCAATTCACCATAGGGAAAGATGTTTAGACCTTACACACATTCTTTACCAATATTTTCCTAACCATACTACATTTTATTATGAATACCAGATCATGGGCTCAGCCAGATCTTGTCAGTATGCTAAAGGAAAGACCTTTCATAAGTACTGATCCGCACCGCCGTAAACCCATCAGGGGATTGAGATAGATTTTGAAATTGAAATGCAACTACCCTGTAAGTACCCGCATCTAGCACATTCAGTAGGAATGTGTTTTATAATAATACTCTTTTGTTTTTTAACAACTATTTGGCAAGGTCACCGCAAAATGTCTAGTATTGATTTGGATCATTATTAAACAATTTTTTTTTACAATTGAAAGATGAAGACATACTAGTTTCATATTTGTTATTTGTCAATTGCCATAATGATAATGGGTTGTATATTTTTGACTTTCCTCATTATATTATAGATGTTAAAACTTTTGATGTGAATTTTCTTTCTTCAAATCCACTCTATAGTGGTATTATTATGGTCATTTCAAAACATAGGGATGGTTTGGGGATTGTTGTTTGTTTTTGTTTTTTCCTCAAATTTATGGCATGGTTGATTAAATTTATTTTATAAGTTGTGATGAAATTTTGAGCTTGTTGTGAATTGCGGGGTTTTGTCATTTGACAAGAATAATTCAATATTTTGATTTGTTACTTTTAGCCATACCAAACCAAAAACGTAGTTCGTCCTTTAAACTTACATTTACATTTAGTCACAGATTTTAATGATTATTTTTGTTACTATTATTATTATTATTATTATTATCATTCTGCTTTGTATTATTTATGATTTGAAAGATTTATTTTAACTTTTTGGCATGATATCGTCTTTATCGTTCTCTTAATGTATGACTCCATTTATCAATTCCTTTTTCTTATAAGTTTATTATTTGTACTGGTATAAAATGGGTTGGATGCTACAATTAAGGCCGGAAAATTTTGACCAATGGAATTACATCATTTTGTTTTGCAAAATGAACGTATAAGAAAATGTACTGCTTTAAACCAACATTTCCTTTGAGGATTAGGCTGTTGGAGATTGTCGTTTAGAGAACAATACTGATGATATATGAATTTTTGTCCCTTGAACTTGAATACCTCACACAATATTTAACTTGGATGATAGTGAAAAGGTCTTCTTCTTCTTCTATATATTATTATTATTATTATTATTATTATTATTATTAGTAGTATTATTCTTGACAATTCTGTTAATTCCAATTATTCTATTTTTGTAATTTTTATTGTCTTTGTTAGAATTTCTTTAAAACGTATCGTTTCATGGTGATTTGCTATTTTTAGATACATTTGGTGCCATTTTTCTCATATATCCGAATGGTGTTTAAAAGGCATTTTTAAAGAATTATATAGCAACGTTTTATGCAATTGCTTCTCATCAAGGAATCGTGCAATGTCACTTTTTATATTACTCTACAATGTACATCTCTTATACACTTATTACTACAATACATATAATGATACTATTTCCCACTTTTTAACACCTTGTGTTTTGGTTCTCTGAATCCCCCCCCCCCATAATTTTGTAAAATTTAAATTAGTTTTTTCATCGCATGTGTTTTTGCCATTTTTTAAAAATATTTTTATTCTTGTTCCATCAATTCACCGAAGTACCCCATGAAATATTATTTTGACATAATTCCTATTAAGCATCCCTTGAAGATTAGGTGGCTTCACTTGTTATTTTAAATTTACATTTTGGGGTCTTTTTGTTCTTTCAAGTTACAAAATTACTTTTTGGGGAGGAATAGAATCAAAATTATTTCAATTAGTTTATTTTAAAAGTGTAGAAAGTTTTTTTAAAGTTTCCAACCTTTTTTGTTTTTAGGCCTTGAAAGTTCAAACTAAGACGATTGGTTCTAACTCTTTATTCAGTATTTTAGCAATATTTACATTTTATTATTATTATTATTATTATGATTAATTATTATTATTATTATTATTATTGTTATTATTATTTACAATTTTTTTTTTTAGTTTTCAGTCCAACCCTTTGATTCAATCAGTTCATCAGTCAAACTGGCAAAATGAATAATTTTGACTTTTGGTTTGTTTTTTTTTCTCCTTTTTTTTTTACTTGGTCATTTTATTATTTGTTAAAGTTCAACGTTGTGCTTTTTTGTTTGTGTTGTTTTTTAAAAACAATGAATAAGTCTCAATTTTATGTGTCTCCTCTACTCTATTACTATATTATAATTACATCCTACATCCTATATTGTATATTATACATATATGTTATTATTATTATTATTATGAATATATCAATGTACATAACTGCGCTAGTCTTATGACTCCCATAAACAATGTCTGTTATTTTACTCATCCATAATTGGCACCCTTGGTGTTAGATTTTATTTTTGATTATTTATTACAAGAGTAGGGAATCCTAGACTTTGTTCTAGTCCTAGGGTAACAACGTGGGAGGGTTCTAGGGAATCCTAGACTTTGTCCTAGTCCTAGGGTAACAACGTGGGAGGGCTCTAGGGAATCCTAGATTTTGTCCTAGTCCTAGGGTAACAACGTGGGAGGGCTCTAGGGAATCCTAGACTTTGTCCTAGTCCTAGGGTAAAAACATGGGAGGGTTCTAGGGAATCCTAGACTTTGTCCTAGTCCTAGGGTAACAAAGTGGGAGGGCTCTACAACAGTTTCTTTGTCTCCACACTTCCATACTTGTGTAGTTAAAGTAGTAGTAATAGTAGTTCAGTAGGCCCCTGACATGTTATGTCTAAGCTTTCCATACAAATGATTATTAGTGAAAATATTAACGGTTAAGAGAATGTGTGGCTTAGGAGGAGGAGGAGGAGTAAGCCCTGTAGATTGTGTGCTGTTATTAATGATATTAATATTCATATGATTATTATTTTATTTATTTTTTAAGGGCAAGGAAAAACTCATTGCATTACACAAAAGTATTGATTTGTAGCTTGAAATTTAATAAATAATAATCAAAGCTATTTAAATTTAAGCCCGATTTAAATTCAAAGGTTTTGATTTATTTATTTTTATTTTTTTTTGTTAAAATTTTTTTTACTGATCATCTTCTTTTAATTAATAATGGTTAAAATGGTTTTTATTTCTATTGATTTGACTAAACAGAATCAGATCAATCAATGTTACTGTCCCACTATGTTTCCATCCCCTAGATATAAGTTATGACACTACATGTATAGTATAAGACATTAGTCATAGAATTAATGTAAGGAAAAATCAGCAAATGACCTGATTCAGACAAGACATGTTTGCTACCTGTCAGTTATTAACAGGTTTTAGCTTTAATATTTTTTACAATTCAAATTCAAGCTGAAACTGAAAAGTTAGTTGCTTTCATTTTTAATTGACTAGCTTTTGCAATAATATAAAGTCACCGATGAACACATAAATTGAACGGTGTTAAAAGGAACATCCTAGGTCTCTCTCTCTCTCTCTCCTTCGCTTGTAAAATTAAAAGCATATCGCAATCTCTCCCCACCCCCCACCTCGCTCTCACTCCCTCTCTCTCCTTCACTCTTGTAAAATTAGGTGCATATCGTAATCTTCCCCCACCCCACTCTCCCCCTCTCTCTTTAATTGAATAATAGATTGATCTAGATCTAGATCTAACTTCTAATAATATCGTTTGTAAAATTAGTGAGCCGAAGGCTTAATGATTAGTACGTGTGGTGCGCAATTATCGAGAATATTGTGTGAAAATATAAAGTCACCAATGAGCACGAAAACTGAACGGTGTTAAAAGGAACAGCCTAGGTCTAATTTCTTGGAAATGGCTCTTCCTTCAGCGGAATTATGGAAATGAATTCTTTCTTCATCAGTCAACAAATGACTTTATTGAAAAAAACGCTCTGTCTTGCAAACAAACTGGATGATTTTCATCTTCAGTGAAAGTTTCATGACCGAAAATTCTCTGGTTTGGCATGACAAAGACAAACACTTTCTTTTATAATATGTATAGATGTTGGTGATTCATTAGGCAATTAGCTCTCTTCTATTTTCTTATATTTTACTTAATATTTAAAGCTTTTGCTGCAATGATTAATGCAGTTGAGCATGAATTAAAGCATTAAACCAGTTGATGAAAGAAATGTTATCAAATTTAAATTCCTAATTATAGGTGATCAAAAGAAAAGTAGTTAAAAAAAAGGTATTCAGATAGACAAATATTTAAACTGTTTTAAAAATGATTCCCATATGTATTCCTCCATTCTTAGATCTGCAAGTTTGAGACATAAATTACCATCATAAAAAAAAGGAATAAAAACAAAGGCTACTATCAGTGCCATATTTATTATTATCATCCTGAGGTCATCGCACTCAGTAAATAATAAATAAGGCACTGATACGTTATAGTACTTGAGTTTATTCGTTTATTTGAAGAAGTTGTATTTTAAATTATGTGACCCAAAAGAAAATCTTTTGATTACAACTCAAATTGAATTAAGCTTGTGATTTAATTTGTGCTTTACACTTCACACATGTTCAACTGTAGGCCTTCATACCGAATGGGCAAAGTAAATATGAAAAATGTGTATTAAGTATTATTGATATCTATAGTTAGTTTTCACCTTAAAAAAAAAAAATCTTACTCTACAATTATTGTCATTGTCAATGAGTACTTTGTTTTGCCTTTATTCATCATCTTTATTGAAGACTGCGTTAAAATAAGCAGAGAGACTTGTGGCATTCAGTTTCAATTTTTTTTTCTTTAAGTTAATTTAAGTACATGTAGATTGAATTTGTCTAAGATCACTAAGAGTGTATTTCTATACATATACCTACATGAATTGTTTTAAAGTATGTGCTTTTGCATTCTTCATTTATTTAGAGACCTTTTTTGTGACAGTTATAATTATTATATCAATCCTGTTTGAAATTTTTTAGTCACAGTCAATGCCAAAATAGAATGGGATTCATATTCCTAAACTTCAGATCATAATTATTATCATAAATTATTGTATTGTACTTATTATTTGAAGTGCTTCTTTTCCCCCTTGGCGACTTTTTTCCCTCTTCTAAAATCTATTTCTTCTACTTCTGCTTTTATCTTTTCACTAGCTTATCATCTTACTTTTTCATGGGCTCTGAGATAACCTTAGTAGTTGACTGAGCCCTTAAACTCCAAATAACTAACTAACTAACTAACCCTCACCTCACTGCACCTCATTCTCCTGACCTGTTCGTCCGTAAGGAGACACGAGGGTTACTCTTGTTGCTACTTGTCGCAATCTTGTTCGGTCTTCGACTTCCCTCTGGAGGGTAGGGCTGTCCATCCGGGCACGTATGTAACCGCACAGTACGGCTCAAAAGCGGTATTATCTGAGCACCTGCCTGGCTGCCAGGGGCATCGCTGAATGAGTTAACTTGTCCAAGGGATATACTGTTTGACAACATAAAACTATAAAAGAATAACATATTAATTTTTTACTAAATGGTTATGTTTTGTGGCACAGTAGTCGAGTGGTTAGATCAGACGGCTTGGAATCGAACGACTGTGAGTACGATACCCTCTGGCATTGGTCCAATAATGTAGCGTTCTAGGAAAGTTTTTACACACATTTTCCTCAACGCATTCAGGTGTATAAGGAATAATCAGTGGAGGCTGCGAAAGATAGTGTATGATAGCAGGGAAGCGCAGATAGTCGGTTGCTCTGGTGTATGGACCCTGGGGAGTTGACGGTGTACTGGTATGAAGAAATAGCTTCCGGGGGATAATTGATGTAATTAGATATATGTCTATGGGTCTTTATTGAGCAGAGATACCTTCTTATCTTTTCCTTTTCCCGTCGTCCGGTATCACTTAGTGATGTCGATCTAGAGGGGAAAAAGGAGGGGGGGGGGCGGTTCGGTTGTGTGTGTGTGTGTGTGTGTGTGTGTGTGTGTGTGTGTGTGTGAAGATTTCGATCTATGGCCGGCAGGTCGTATTGTTGCATGACCCCATTGACTCCATCCAGTCATGTATTTCTTGGTGTTCCTCTATTCCTGAAATCTGATCATCCTTGGTAGTGCTCTTGCACGGGTTAACTGTAAGGTTTTCTGATATGATTTCCAAACCATTCAATTCTCCAATGCCTAATAAAATTCACGACTGGTTGCATGTTGTTAACTGCCGAATATTATTTAAACCATCTTTATCTTTGTGGCACGGTGGCTGAGCCGTTAAAACCGTTGGCCTCGCATGCAAAAGGTCGCGGGTTCGAATATCATTGGAGACACTGTGTTTAACTCTTGGGCAAGGTTATTTACACGAATTGGCCACTTGTGTTCTTACGGCTGACGCTCGGTGACGGTAAATACCAAAAGAACAATTTCCCTTCGGGGATGAATAAGTTGAATTATATTTATACTTTATTTATTTTACTTCTTTGCCCCCCCCCCCCTTTTTTTCCCCTCTCTTTCAACTATCCCACAACTCTGTTCTTCTTGACCAGCCATAATTTGTTCTTTGAAATCAATCTACAATATTATGTCATTGTATAAACATTTTATAATGTTTAAGATATGTAGTTCTATCTTTAATTTTCGCTAGTACATTAAGAACGTTTCCTTTTTCATTACATTTTAGGTATTCTGCCCGTCAGTGCAGTCAGTGGCGAAGGCCTTGTGGCAGCATTAGACTGGCTGGCAGTCAGGTTAGGTTCAGCGATGGTAAAAGCAAGACATTTTACCCAGCCTCCGCCCTTGACTTTGGGACAAGGGGCAGCACGTAAGGGAACATCTACCTCCCAACCACTCTCCCCGTCATCGCCACTGACGAAAGTCATGAATACAGGCAGATCTACCAGCGAACCATCTGGAAAGCCGGTGATCTTGGTCAATTCCCAGTTATACACAGATAGGGCATCATTCGGCTCTTTAGATAGATCTTGTCCTTCGGGAGGCTCCAATCCTGGGATCAACTACATGAGGCGAAGTTCGACTAGTATCGTGAACTCTTTCTCATCATACTCTATAACACAATCTATGAGAGAGGATAGGGCACGCCGGAAATTGAGCGCAATCTCGTTATCTAGACCAGATGTGAGAAAAATGAGCATTCTGTCCCTAAACGATCCAACCGGAAGTCGGAAGATGAGCACCATTTCCTTACAAGATTCCCCGCCTCAGGACGATCAGCAGCAAAATCAACAATTTCGACTACAGCAACCTCTTCTCGGTCAAACTCAACTTTCATCATCTCTGTTTACTTCATCACCCCCTACAACATCAAAACATTTTCGTGGTAATCTTTCTCTTTCAGGATTTGGCAATTCCAGTCCCGTTCTAGCAGATCGGGATCAGTCCAGCCGCAGAGACCCAGAAGCAACCCCCAAGAACAATACTTCTTCCACGGACTCCGTCCAGCTGGTGTCTCCATCGGATCATATCCAGCCCCATTTACGCGCTCTTGGCATCAAAAAACCATCATTTCTATCCAGTTCAGGCAAATATGTGGTCAATCCTCCAGACGGCAGAGTAAACTCACCACCACAAATGCTCCAAAATATCAATCAAATTTCCTCTCCTTTCCAATTGATGTCCAGCCCTGATTCAGCGAGTGAATCGGCATCTGACAGTGGTCATAACTGTCTTCAAATCCCAGGACGACATATGTACATGGGCAGTGATAGTTTAAACGCCAGCAATGATAGTTCCTTCTCTTCCGTGCCTACACGATCTGAGTCATCCTGCAGCAAAACATCGCTATCGACCCAGAAATCCAAACTTTCCCCTAAAAACTCTAGCGAAGGATCTCAATCTCAAAACTCTTCTTCTTCATCGTCATCAACGACCAACAAGCGATCGACGCTCGATTTATTTTGCACGCCCAGCAAAAGACATACCTCTTGCCCAGCGCCATCTAATTTTCCACAAAATGATAACAGTACAGCCATTGTACCATCTTCCAATACGAGGGGCACAGTATCCTGCTTAAGGGCGTATAACGCGATTCGGTGCTTATTTTTCAGACCAACGAAGAGGGAGATGCAAGAGGAAACAAACAGCATTAGTAGTGACGACGAAGATAGCGTCAATGGTAATGTTACAGTTGCCAACAGTGGTTTATGTAACAGAGCTGACGTTGCTGCTTCTATTCCCGTTATGGCTGGTTGCGGAGACCGACCGATGATGCTTTGACTACTTATTAATGATTATTATTCAAAATTCTCCAAGAGTAGAGTATCTTTACATCCATGAATTTCAACGTACTATATTATTTAAAAACGCATTCACATTGAAACACAAGTGAGATGATATGTTTGGGTGCACAGGAAAACCCTTCACTTCCTCCATAGAATACAAATTTAGATAATGATTGAACCTAAATCTATCATCTTTTCTGAGCATGTTACACTTTATTTGAGATTAATATCTTCACCGGTTCAAAAGTTATAGGAATTTAAGTGCGCCTGGGTGGCAAATTTCAATTTTGAGAAAATCGAGTTTAAATTTGGAAAACAACAACACAATGAGATAGATTGCCTCGCAAAAACACAAAATTAAACCCTTTGAAAGATTGTTATTGTAATAAATCTACTTACAGGATCAAGATTGATAATTGGACTATCATCAGGTTCTGTTATAATCAAAATTTCATTTGAAATATCATATTTTGACGTTGGAAGACCCTAGCATGAAATTAGCTTTTGCGACATGTGACGGGGTTTCCTGTGCCCCCACACATATCAATATCATTATTTATGAGATCAATACCCGCGATCAAAGCACCGCCATATCTTTCCTCCAGTATTGCAGAACGAATTTGTATGAGGGCTGATATTGTGCGCATTTAACACAAGCCATTGCAAATTACTTAATCAACTTTTATTAATTATTTA
>JASKDV010184415.1:0-12193 GCA_032466395.1 Aegires albopunctatus
GAGAGAGAGAGAGAGAGAGAGAGAGAGAGAGAGAGAGAGAGAGAGAGAGAGAGAGAGAGAGAGAGAGACTATAGGGAATCCACCCCCAATTGACAGTGTGCCAAGAACCGGAGACAAGAATAATGTGATAAATAATTATTATCTTGGCAGGAAAATATCCAACCTAGAAAGTTAATTTGTCCCACATTTGTCACTGTCATGCATATCCAGTTCGTGTCTTCGATACTAACAATGTATTTTGCCTATAGACTATTGGTATTGTTAATGTCGAGTAGGAGCGTTTGTGTGTGCCTTTGAGTGGGTATGTGCGTGTGTGCGCGCGCGTGAGCGTTTTATTATGCTTGTGCATTAGCGTGAACGCATGAAAACATCTCCGAGTCTGTATGCAGTTGTTTTTATTTTTGTGCCTTTGTGCGCGTGTGAGTGACGTCGAAAGTTAACGCCTCCCTTCATCTCTCCCTTCCCGTGCTTATTGTTTGCTGTCATCCGATCCCTTACAATAAAGAGACATGATAACCCTTATTAATTGGTGTGGTATATTGCTGTAAACACTTTAAAGGGTTGAGACTTGTTATACTTCTTTGTGGTTTGGATTAGCATTTCTTCATTGACATCAGTTTCTTTTTCTTTTCGACAACCATATCAATGGCGATGCATTTGTAAGTAATTAAGTTCTTTCTTATTGACGTCAGTTTTCTGGAATTGGCGCAGCATGGCATTAGCAATTTTATTTTTTTTAAAAACAAGCAAACCAATTATACCTGGTAATTATGATAACGTGACATTTCAAATAGCAAGTAAGACTTTCATCGCATTGCCTTACGGTAATCAATGGAAGGGAAATTGAGAATGTCATTAATTATAAACTCCTAAGCACTGTATTTGATAACAAATTGAATTGGAATAAAAACAATTGTGAGCAGGTCTCAAAATAAGCCATGAAACGTGTATATTTCCTTAAAAAGCTCAGTTCTCTGTCTCAGAAAAGGCCACAAAAATTCATTTCTTTTTCTGTAAATAAAACTATATTGGACATCAGTAATTTCACTATGATAAGACAAATGAACTTCCATTGTCTTAGATCATACTCTAAAATTGATGGCGACATCTTGAACGCCATTTTAAGGTTTGAACAATTTGTTACTAAGCAATAAAGCGAGGACAAATAACTTAATGAGCAGACGAACAAAACGACGAGTTAGAAAACGATTGATACGACGCTAAAACGAGACTTCGAAAGGGAAGAACGCCTCAAAACACTGCACGACTCAGAGGAGCTACGCAACGGGACACAAAACAGACAAAACTGGAAGCATTTTACATTGGTTATATACCAAGCAGCCCAGACGACTTCCCAGCGGATGAGCCCTAAGTCAAGTCTTTAAATCTTGCATTGAAAATGTCTTATCGTTTCTTATCTTTTTAAATTAGAATTAATAATACTAATGGCATAACACAATAGAAACATTTAAACGAAATCACTATCATGCTTGAAAATTTATTATTATATCCCAATGTTTACGACAAATTTTACAACTTATCTTTCTTAGTTATTGTATGGCTTTGAATTCGTTTATTTGTGATTTGATATATAACAGTACACACTATACTCTTACTCGTAGCATGAATCAAAATAGAGGGCCCATTTTGCTTAGACATCCCCTTTTTAAAGTTCGTGGTATTGTCAGAATATTGTTTCTCATACTTAGTGTTGTCAAATTCTCTCACATGATATTAACTGCAACAAAGTACACAAATTACACGAAAGCCAAGACACCACAAGAATGTTATTGACATTCACATTGTTATCAATCTCTAAACAACGTGAAGGTCTTTGATGACTGACGCACGACGCAATTTGTGCTGTCAATGATATGACTACAGAATAATAATTATTGGTTGCGTAAATAGAGATAATTTGTTGTTATTATTTAGCTTAGTCAGTTATTTTGGGGGTGAGTAACCTATTAAAGGGAATAGGAAATGTGCGGAATGGGTAGGGGAGGAGGGAATTTGTATTTAGTATTTAGTAGTATTATAATAATATATTTCTAGGGGGTGGGGAAAAGGGGGAGGGGGTGGGTGCGGGCTTGTTTTCGCTTGGTTCTCTTGGGCTTTTGAATTTTCTGCTTAATTTTGGCCTTTATATAGTGTTAGACATTTACTACGAATCTATTGTAATAAATGTAGTTTTTTGATAAAATAGCTATCTTTGTGCTATTCCTTATTTTATCGCAGTTTTGCACGTCACCACGTTAAATCCCAATCAGTCTTATGAATCTTCATTTTACATCTAAATAAGGAAACCGGATTTCAACCACAGGAAGAAGAAAGGCCCTTGAAAATCGTTAGCATGGGAAGGCAAAGATTTTCGACGCAAAAGGACCATCCTTGTTTCTACATTGGTGTGCCAACTATCGTCGTAGTAAAAATGCTTTGTTAACCTATATAATACGACCAAGAATAGAAAATAGTATGGTCATCTTCTTTTCTCTTCACGAAGTCACAAAGTACAGACTTTGTAAGTGAAAGTGCATTTCGATTCGTATTGTGTTCATGGAAACACAATGCATGAAATGAAGGATACCAGACAACTATTGACGAAAATCTTATGTTTGATACTCGTCACTATCGGTAAGTTACGATGTTGTTCTTTTATTTAATTCAAAATCGAATAGTTCTGAGGCTGGGTTTAAAAAATATATACGTATATATTATATAATATATGTATATACAATCACTACAACCCTAGGTGTATTTGCTATGATGGTTAAAACTGTTAGGCAGCGTAGTATAGAAAAATAAAGAGTGTTCCTAGAAGCGCGTTCTCACTAAATGTATTCACCGCGCCTTCAAGAGGTCCCTTCGTGAGTGGTATTGGGTAGAGCCATAACTATCTCTTTCTGTAATATTTGTTACGACCCTTCTAGATACCACTCACGCCCTGCAGACCGATGATTTCAAAATATTTCTCAGCCGCATAGGGAAGGTACAGAGGTACACATTAATAAAAGTTATATTCCTCCAAGATATTGGCTCGATCTGACTCATCCAGGTATTTATCATACACATTGAGTACGAGGAAAAAATATTGTGATTAGAGGGTTTTTCCAAGGACTCAACATCGCGGCCGGCCGGGACTAGAATAGAAAATGCAATCTTACCATCACTAACCCCACTTTGTGGGCGTCAGTGGCCGAGTCTTGCAACGAGAAAAACAAGCCGCTTTATTCACCGACACTGGTCGGCTGGCTGATTTGGTGGGACGAATACCGCTAGTAGTAAGCAATCTCATATTATAGATCTGTCCTTGGTTAAGTTTACCTAATTTGGCCCAGGTGAGATTGAGTATCTAGCCAGTTCAGACAGCGTTAGCTGTGTCCAAAGAATGTATGCCCCTAAGTCCTGTCTTGTGTTCTTGCCGCCAGGGAGTAGGACTGGCATTGCAAAGCGTGAAGAGTTTGGCTTTCTAGATTATCAAACAGCAGTATAACAGCAGTAGAAAAAGGGGCTTCAGAAAAACTCTTGGATTGACAACATCAGAAAATGAACTGCCTGACGACCCCTACAACATCATATTTCAGCCATTCAAGACCAGGAAGGGTAGAAACAAAAATATCCCCATGTCCCCCTCCCCTACGTTCCTTGGGACACGGGACTGAGTAAATGAGTGAGAGTGAGTAATATCACAGCGACATTACTTAGGCCTGATTTACGACCTCTAAACCACATGTGCCACACACTCTCATTGTTAGTTATCCCCATTAACACTACAACCATGTAGTTTTTGTTCCTTCCTACGGACCTATGATAAGAGGCTGGATCTTATTTGATAGATTTAAAAGAAGAAAAATAAAAGTTACATCATCCTTTCACTTGTAAATAATTAATGTAATTCGTCCTTTCTCCACTTATACGAGTTTCAGTCTTGTATTACTCATGTCATGTCATGTCATCCATGACGTTGAGTACTTTGATGATCGCACTGTTCTTCACCACTGATACATTCTATGAGCTTCTTTCCTGTCGAATCTTTTATGTTGGTGGGCTATGATCCTTTGATCTTCCTCTAACTCTCATCTCTC
Source organism: Aegires albopunctatus (assembly GCA_032466395.1). Taxonomy (NCBI): domain Eukaryota; kingdom Metazoa; phylum Mollusca; class Gastropoda; order Nudibranchia; family Aegiretidae; genus Aegires; species Aegires albopunctatus. The sequence goes on from JASKDV010184415.1 coordinate 4,086, forward strand.
TCATGTATGATTGTTTGAGCTTGCACAAGTATTTCTGGTTTACTTGTTTTATATCCAAACCATATTACTATAAATTGATATAGTTCATTAGATCTATATTATTATTTCAACATGTATTGAAATTATTAGTGAAAGTATGCCTATGTATGTCCCTAGTGGAACAATTTTAATTTACTTATTCCCATCTTCCAACTCCGTTATGGATGAAACAGGCCGATATAATGTTTATAAAAGCTTATCCATCTGCCCTGTTTGTATTATTCTCTTCTCGACTTGTGATTGATACTGTTTGATTCATTACTCTGAAAGCGTAGTAGATTTGATTTGCTGTATATTTAGAGACGTCAAGATTTCAATCATAGTGTTAATGTACTTTATAACCGTTCATTATTACATTGTATTTATACATTGATCCCTTAATGATAGCAGTCATTAGAATTTTCTTGATGTAACCAAGAGTTATCATTGAAGTAAGAGGGGGATTGAGACCACCTCACAACAATTACTCAGGATAACCAACATAACAATTTTACAGAAGAATTTGAGACGTCCATCTAAATTAAGTTAGATAACTAATTGAAACGAACACATCAAGTTTAAAATGTTGACAATGAGCATGCAGGGATTCGAATCTTATGTCTTTGTCCAGAGTTGATGATTCCATTTTATGCCTGGCATTGCTTGACGTTCTGTCTTGAGATCTCTGTATTACCCTAATCATGATTGTTGTGAAGTATATTTCTTAATCTATCTGGGGTTTTTGATTATTGTTTTGGTTATTTTGTGTTCTTAAGTTCCACACACTATTTTAGGTTTGTTTGGTGAAGAATATTTATCAATTGAATACCCCCATTTTTGCCCTATCCTTAAAAATAATTTAAGTTCTATTTATATAGCTGATTCTATTGCAAGAAAGGTTTATGGAACGCTTAATAACATCTGGAAATCAACCAAGATATCAACTAAAATACGAATTTTCAGATCTAATGTACTTTCAGTACTCCTATATGGTGCTGAATCATGGAAAACCACAGCTGGGATTAACAAAAAACTGGACGCCATCCAAACTAAATGCCTGAGGAGAATCTATAAATATTTTGGCCCAACAAGATATCAAATGCAGAAATTCTTCAAAAGGCACAAATGGATCCCCTGTCGCACACCTTAATACAGCGCATATGGAAATGGATTGGTCACATCCACAGAAGGGACAGGAATATAGTAAAATGTCAGAACAGACCTTAGATGGATCGCACCTGGAAAAAGTGGCGACCTTTGGAGACCTGGCGCCATGGCGTCGAACGAATTCGGATTACTGAATTGGCAGCAGATACAAAAGAGTTTTGTTCCTTGCTTCCGGCCTTATGTGCTACCCTGGCACGATGAATCCTATTTATTCATTGCTCTTAATGTCTCTAAGCGCTTTACAATGAATTTCTTGGGTACCCGATGTATCCGGGTGTTCGGGTTGAGTGAGTTAAATGGTTTAAAGTGTCTTACCTAAGGACACATCGCCAATAATCTGTGGATATCAACAAAATGTGTCTAGCGGGATTTGATCCACCATGCCATCCAGCCAAACGGTGTCGGTAAATAGATGTGCTGGAGTAATCCTTTGTTGTTAACAAACAGGCCACTGATGCTTCCACACCTCCTCCCACCCCCTTTTGGGAAGAACTATGACCTAACTATAATACGCACTAAATTTATATTATTTTATTATCATTGCTGCAACCATTTTAAAATTCTATTTCAGATACCGGTTGCTATGGGTATCGAAAGAACTCCAGTGCGCTTCCCCCCGAAAAGAGGTGGCCAGGTAGGGTAATAATTTTTACCTGTTATTCAAGATTGAGCAAGACTTTTTCCGTGAAAAAAAAGAAGAAAATGTAATAAGTTGCATACAAAATTCACAATGGAATACATGAATTTCACTCACAATAAAAGCTAATGATCCATTTGTCGAGTCCCCTCACTTTTTAACACTGATCGAGTATACAACTATTTTGTTTTCTTGTCGGATTTTTTTTTCAAAACAAGTATATGTGATTTATTCTGTCACAATTATCATGGCTTTAGCCCTTAATGTGAAGTCCATAATTATTATCTTATTGATATACCGTGTCAAGGCAATGCACCACGAAATGGGGTGGTTATTCATGTACTATTTAACAGATATATAGATACAAAGAAAACCAAAACTGCAACAAACAACAATAACAATAATAATAAAAATAAATAAGCTGACGAAAAGGGTAAAACAAAAACAAAAACAAATGAACAAAAAAAAAAACCCCCCAAAAAAAATCAATAAAAAACCAAACAGACAGCAACAACAAACAGCAAAACATAAAGCTGATTATTAAACTGATTCCAGAATTTGACACAATTGAGTCAGTTTTTTTTTTTTTAAGCTGAACAACATTTATCTAATTCCAGATTATATCTCTGTCTCTTGTTTTTGTTTTTGTTTTACCTCTCACCATACCCGCTTGGTAATCGTATTAATGACAGAGCTCGAGACGGAGGTATAATTTATTATATTAATAGTTTACAAGTAATACGAGTGAGAGAGTTTTAAAAAAAAAAAAAAAAAAAAGCAGAGTTAACTAATATGACTCAATGCACTTTCAGGGTTTACTTGGCAGACTCTTTTATTCCGATTTCCTCCGAAAGTTCCTTGTAGCTTACACAGAGGCACTGTAAAGCAACGAATTGCACTTTCTCCGAGAATGCTGACAATACCTGACTCTGTTTATAGCCCGGAACTCTCGTTTCGTGTGTTTAATACTAAGATTTTTCATTCTGAAAGTCAAGTTCCTACCATATAATAAAATCTCAGCATAACGATGATCAATGAATAATAGATAAGCATTTCATGGTAATCCATTAGTGGATAAAAGATGATGAAAATTCTTCACTAATCTCAACCTCCTTATAAGTTCACTTACATCAAGCCCATTACCGGCCAAAATTAAGGCTAAACTATATCAACGTAGAATGCGATAAGCACAAAAAAAAAAAAAAAAAAAAGCTTTTGAGACCCCTGAATATAATCACTTTCACATTTTATGATAAACATCTAGATCTACTGTTCTTGATGATGATTTATAATAATCTGTATCAATTTTAGAATCAATTTTAAAAGCTTGTTTTATAGCTCTACTTAAAATTAACCTGACATTCATTTGAAAAGGAGTCAACACCTTAAGTACTCTGGTTATGATACTTGGCAACAACTTTAAAGATCTTCAAAACTGACATCTGCTATATACCACAGCAGTCGCAAAACATCAAAGAATGTTACAGCTATGGGGGAATTACAAGACCTACCATCAAACTATATACTATACGTTGGTTTATTACACTGGTAGCCGTAAATACAAATTTCGGATAAGACAACCCTAGCTTAACGGTCAGGTACTCAATTTAAATTGAATCGAATGAGGTAGATTATATATTATGGATTCAATACCACAATGCTACTCAAGCGAACAAATATAAAAACGGGTTCTATACCTGGATGTAACCAGTTTCAGCTTTGAATTTCTAGATCTTTCAATGTTTTTTTAAAATTGTTTTATCTTTTAACATGAATGTGATTTCCTCTCATTCACAGATTTGTTACAATGTAGCTTCACCAAGGATGAGTGCAATTGGACCATACAGGACAGGTCTCACAACGACAAATTGATCTGGACACTTGGTCGGATCACCAGCAGCATGGCTCCTGGCAGCGATCACACATTTCGTGGTAGTAAAGGTAAGATAAATATTCCTCGAACACGAGGTTTGGTAGATTAAACCAGACTATTTCTGGATAACAACAGTTGCATAATATTCATGTTATGTCTTAGCTGACCGACACTTGGTGGACTCCACAAAAATAATACGTCATAGCGTTTGATCATGGCAACCCGAAGAACATTCAGCAAGCCTGAGCGTAGTTCGGCCTTGGTCCTCAGTGAGTTAATGAAACCTATGCATCTCATGACAGACTGGGTCGTCTTTTTATAGTACAAGTGTATTCTTCTCCAGAACATATTCTGGTTCTTTTTGTCAATATGGCCACAGCCATAATATGAAATAAAAGTTAATTTCTGAGTTTAGGAGGAAATATCATGCTCAATCGTCATGGTCTCAGTGATACGAGCTGTTACGTCTGAAATACGTACATTCCATGAACATATGTTCTTCTTGGTAAATCTTAAAAAGATCTCGTCGATGGAACTAACGTCATTCGTATATCGAAACATTTTTTTAAATGTTCTATTTAATTTAGTTTTGTCTTCTTTTAGGCAATTTCATCCCCAGCAGGTGATACAGAAAGATACAATACTTTCTATACTGATCTATAAAAAAGAGTAATTAACGATTTATCAATTTATCAAGTTAAAAATAGTTAATTAGATGCATAAATAGATTATTCATAGGTTTTGATCAAAAGGTGGATTATTATTTTGTTACTACACCTTCAGTGTTAGGAATCAATAGGTAGATAAAAGATACAAATAGGGATCAGATAGAAATATATAGGGTGGGCAAAAAAACAAAAAACAAACAAACAAAAAAAGCACAGGATCTTTGAGCTTTAATATTGCCTTTATTCAACCATCGATTTCACATAATTTTTTTGAAAATCTAGCAACAATATTTTTACATTAGTGTATGAAATGTCACCAAAATCTATCCAGAAATAAGCGCACATTAGATTTATGACTGAGAAGAGTTCCAAGTGGCAAATATCGAAATGTGATTTTGCTCAGTAGTAACTGATCAGAATTGATCCATTGGCTGTTTACGGTTTTACAGTTGCATTTCAATATTCACGACTAGTTTTCAGCCAGTGTATAAAATTAAATTCATAATAAAATCACCTCAAGTATTGAATAACGTTTCTTATTGTTTCTAATCCTATTCTATGGCCAAATTTAAATCCAAATTTTCAGCTATGTGATTGCTGTGTTAACTTTAGATCTCGTTTTATTCATAGATCTTGACATGAATTTTGATATTTAGATCTAGATCTAAATGTAGATCTAAACCTGGCCTACAACACCTTTTGTAAGAATATTTCTTAGTCAAGAAAATACAATTGTCATAGAGACATTATTTGTACACTACGGTTGGGGTAGTTTAAAGATTGTTCATGTGTTACCAAACAAGAACTGGAGTAAGAACTCCGTAAATCGGTTGATCGAGAAGATTCGAAAATTCGGATCAACTGCTAAGAAATTTGTGAGTGGTAGTTCAAAATCGGCCAGAACATGACAACGTTAACTATGTTGAAGAATCTGTGCAGTCACAGGAAGATAATCCGACATTCATAAATCAACACGTGAAATTGGGACTCCTTAGCAGAATATATTTACATAAATCGGCTGACCCCTTTTACAGAAAATGCGCTAATAGAAAAGATAGATCAGTGCTAGTAAAAGATCACCCTTGAAGAGGTACGATCTGCTATATCATCGTGGAAGACAAAGCTATAATTTGTTATTGCCCAAAACAGTTGCTTTACAGATCACCTGAAAAGACTGTGAGTACGGCTGTCATTTTGCATGATGTCTGATATTTCATTTTGTGACCGACACTGATATAAAGGGGTTTAATTTTAAAATTGTTTAATTGATTGCCACAAAAGTTGGTAAAAAAACGCACAATAATTTGATCCTGAAGTATGTGAAATTTTATATATGTCTGATTTCTTTATTTTTTTTATTTTTTATTTTTTTTTTTTGCCCACCCGATATAATCATACAATTATGAACTCATACTTTTATGAGCTGAATAATTTGAATCAAGAGTTAACCATTATTGTTTTAGTTTAAGGCCATAGATAACCTTAGTATGTACAGTGTGTTACTTGAACATTGAATTGGTGTATGTCAATTAGTCTCGCCTCATTGTCGTAAATGATATCGAAGCAGAGGGATAATCATGAAAATTTAATCAGACTCATAGCTTGTGATTCATTATAGTATGTTGTGTACATTACACATTGTGCACATTGTGTGTTTAGATGTAGATGTGCTTTGAATGTGACTAATAATAGGAAATCAAGCCCCGACTATCCTGACTCACTTTGATGTTGGAGCGAATTCATATCTACAAAGAGTACACGGCACGGGTGTAGGTTATATACGTGGCATATCGCTGAATATTAATTGCAATAAGTAATTAAAATGCTTTATTCACACGTTTGTTGTTATCGTTCGGCTATCCGTTAAATAAAAAATAATAATACTTTAACATTTTTCGTACTAAGACATCGCCTAGCAGCAACTCATGCAAGTGAAAGATTATTTTATTTCAAGTTCAATTGATCCGAAAAAAGGCAATTGAGAGGGCAATTAATATAATAATGGTAGAGATAATAGACTCATGTACAATAATATGTGATTATCATAATATACATTTAAATAACATAACAGCTATAATAAAAACGCAAGATAGTCGATCATAATATCTTCATGTGAGTAGGTAACTGTCTGTACTCTGCGTGTGTGTGTTGGCATATATATTGTTTGTAGAAGAAAAGACTAATGAGATCGCTATGAGTGGCAATCTCGAAGTCAAAGTGATGAGAATCTAATTATAGACTTTGTTGAAGGGCCATTAATCATTTCTCTTAGCAACGTAATATTCACGGGTCTAGGCGTATTGCAAATGTTATAAATGAAACATTAATAGTAATTAATTCAAGACTACATTTTGCAACTAAATCGAAATGGTAAATCTATTATGATATCGAGTGAGTTGTGCAAAAAATGCTATAAATTCACTTGTGAATTAGTCCTTTAAATACTAATTGCAGTTCAGTGTTCATACAGTTTTATATACTATTATTGGTATGACAAATCTTCTGCTTAATTACATGTATTACTGGAATACCGATAGACCGAGCCCAATTACCGAGTTCGAAAAAGATATTGGCGTTATGTTTGATCTTACACGTAATTTGCATTTTGATATACATATCAATAACAGTGACAGGAAATTCATAAAACTTATTGGTGTTTATTCCAGCTACTTTGATTTCATGAAATTAACTACATGTATGTTAATCCCTTTCTCTAAATCCATAATTCTGCCAGCACTTGAATATTATTGTCCATATTCAAACAAAACTCAATGACCATAGAAAATGTTCAGAGCCGTGCCACTACATTATCATCAGAATAAGAGAACAAAGATATTGTATAAAGCAACTCAACCAGATAAAGACTAAACTTTTGTTTTGTTTAGTCTTTATCCGGTTGAGTTGCTTATACAATATCTTTGTCTCTTATTCTATTTATACCCAACTGTGGCCTCACATTTAGTTACATTATCATCAATGTTAAAAGTTGGAGTTGTAAAACAATAAATGGATATATCTACACAAATTGATAAACAGGCTCAACAATACTAAGCAACAAAATTATACCGATTCGGCTAAAACCTAGAACCTTTCGTTTGACCACAAAACAAAAAGTGCAAGACTACAAAAAATAAATTTAACTTTTAGGAAAAAGAATGAGGAAGGTGAGAAGGCTATAAAGTGGAAGAAGTTAGTGAAATGAAGTATATGATGGAATGAAGAATGAGAGATATGGCGGGCAAAGTTGAAACGAACAAACCAACAAAACAAAGCAAAACAAAAACAAAGAAACGAGAATATGAGAAGGACGACAAGAAGGAATAAACATAAAAGTGAAAAGGAAAAAGCTTGTTGAAAACCTATAAAATTGTTTGTGTTGTTATTCAGGTGGCAAATACTTGTTCATTGATAGCAAGTCTCACAAGTATAGAGCTAAATCAGCCATGTTGTCCAGTCCTCTTATTTCTACCCGGTCCGATTCTTGCTTCTACATGTGGTACTATATGCATGGCTACGATGTCGGTCACTTGAATGTTTGGAAATACGAGTAAGTATACTCATCGTCCTAATCATCATCATCATCATAATCGTCATTACTATTATTTTCTTTAGCATCACTGTCATCATCGTCATCATTATCTGCATTAGCACATTCATTACTGTCTGCATCTCTATTTATGTCTTTAACTCTCACCATCTCTCTCTCTCTCTCTCTCTCTCTCTCTCTCTCGCTCTCTCTCTCTAT
>JASKDV010184426.1:0-12191 GCA_032466395.1 Aegires albopunctatus
GATAGAGTCACCTGGGGAAAGGCCCAGATGGATTGAATCATATCACAATAGGTTGATAGAGTCACCTGGGGAAAGGCCCAGATGGATTGAATCATATCACAATAGGTTGATAGAGTCACCTGGGGAAAGGCTCAGATGGATTGAATCATATACAATAGGTTGATAGAGTCACCTGGGGAAAGGCCCAGATGGATTGAATCATATCACAATGCAACAATGATAGCCAACAATTGGTCACAGTTAAAAGAAGCATAGAATTAAAATTTAAAATATAATGATAAAATTCCATGTATTCATCCCAGAAGGGAAATTTGTCTTTTGGTATTTACCATCACCGAGTGTCAGCCGTAAGAACAGTGTTTCAAATGTAGGCAATTCGTGTAAATAACCTTGCCCAAGAGGTAAACACGGTGTCTCCAATGAGATTTGAACCAATACCTTTTGCATTTGAGTCCAACGACTTAACCGTTTGGCCACCATTGTAAAAAATGTGTAGTAAGGAAAGAAATTGACAGGAAGTTAAAATCCCAAAGGTTTTTTTAATTTAATATAGCACATAGTTTCCTCACTTCTTTCAAGGGTCAAAGGAGTACCCTGACCAGAACATTAAAATCTACTTGTCATAGCTAGCTTTGAAACTGCCAATTTTTGTTTCTTTACATCAACTCTTTCCAGGAAACGGAGGAGAAAGATTTAGGAGTGTCGGATAAACTCAACCTAGTTCTTCAAGTTGCCAGAAAGGCCCAAAATATTATGGGCCAGATTGCTGACAGTCTAGAAAAAATAAAAAGGTTTGTATCCGTAATCTAATGAAAGTCGTTGCCTTGCAAATCACAGTCTGGTATCTCTAATCTGAACACCTGCGTTCCCGGGAATTGGCTCAGGTTACATAATGTTCTGGATTAGGGAATGCTTAGAAATAATAAAAGCAAAATCCGTTCCCAGAAAACCGTTTGGATTACAAAAGTCTGGATAAGAGAGACAAGACTGTATAACTTTGTAGATTGAAATTATTTAATTATTATATATTGATGACACAATGCTATAATGTTGTCCCTCGTTTTATGATAAGAAGATTTCGTATCTTTTGCATTGAATTGAATTTTGCTGATATTTTACGTTATCTCAATAAACTTCATTTTCTATGATGCTTAATTTTTTTTCTTCAACTTATGAGGTTTTTAATTCCCCCGTATTATTGTAAAGAATATTCATCAAGCAAAATTTAATGTGTCCAGATTTTTGCAAGTCTTTCTGTTTTCGATGATGACTTTTACTATTGCGAGTGATTGCTGAAAACCAAGCTGGCTGCTGGAGAGTCAGTGCAGAGTGATGTGCTAAAAAGACTGGGACATTAAATCCAGCTTTACATGAGATTTGGGGAGCGGATAGCTCAGTGGTTAGGGCGCTTGACTACAATGCCAAAGGTCCCTAGTTCAAACTCGTGCAGGCTACTAGAATTTGAAATCCAAATTTGTTTCGGGTTTCCTTCTGCCCCCCTATCCTTAAGTTGCTAGGATAAAGAGTGCCAAGTCCTATCGGAGACGGACTATAATATCGGAGGTCCCATGTGTATAATATACGCATGTAAAAGATCCCTTGGCTGTTTACAAGGCAGTCTAGGAAAACCCTGATATCACCAAAGTAGGGGACATGGGTAAATTTCAATACAACAACATCATGAGATGTTTTTATCTATTTTCTAACATTACAGAAACATGATAATGTGATATTTTAGTTTTTATGGAATACTTATTGGTTTGGATTATTTTGTGGAGCGGATTATTTGCATGTACCATTTTGTATAAATTTTTTTAATTCAATTTACCTTTTTTCTTTCTTCTTTCATTAAATTTGTGAGAAAGAATTTTGTTTCCTTATTTTCCAATTATAGATTTAAAGATAAGAATCTATTTATTATTGACTCATTTATTGTTATGTTTTGTTTTTTCCTTAGTTTGTTTCTATGGAGGCATCCCCCAGCATCGAGACAGTTGTTTCTTGCCGTGTTTTCAGCGTTTCTCATGTCTTGTTTTCTTCCTACATCCGTCTTGTTCTTTTACGCAGGTATAATTGGAGTTTCAATTTATTTGAGTTATTTCCTGTTAGCATTTGTTTTGTTGGGGTCTTTTTTGTTTTTCTTAAAAGGGAGACCTTTTGCAGGCCACCAGTCGCCTATATATTGAAAATTCTATGGCCCTGTCATTAGGCATGCCACCTGCTGCCAAATTAAAACCCGCCATTATATTATCTATTGCAAGACTTTCCAGTTTTATTTAGAGCTTGATCGTAGCATCAGATAAACTTAGAACTCAATCCTATCATCAGATTAGAAGCCAGCATAGACCTAGAAGTAGATTTATTGAAAATCCTGTGGCACTGGCACCAATGGGATTTGAGCTCACAGCCTTTTATTTACAAGCTGAACACACTTACTGCAGGTGAAATAAATTAAATCCAAATTTTAGAAGTAGCAAAAGTGTTGAAACTCTGAAACATAGGCTACAATATGATGTATTTAAATCTTCATACAATTAATTAGCAAATATATTTTACTGCAGATAGCCTCCTCCTCTTCTTATTTTTTCTTTTTCTTTCGTATTGAGAGTAATACTCAACCTAGTTGAGTTTTGTAGAGTTTTTTTTTCTTTTTTGAAGAAGACACGACCACATGATATATGCCTCTATAAACTTTAGCATGCACCCCACGTCCCATAATGCCTGCAGTTCACGCTAAGAAAAACAACCCACCATTTATTGATGTTTACAATGCAATTTCTTTTATCAACTTCCTCAATAAGGCCTTTTCCTTGGAATCAAACTGTTCATCATAGACAACATCTATCGCCGATACCCTAGAGTTAAACAGAAGTATGATTCCACCTGGAGACTGTGGAACGAGTTGCCTACTGACGTTGAATACGAAAGGAAATACGTCAAATCAGAAATCGATAAAGTAAGGCCAACGCTATTGAAGTACATTTTTCAAAACGCGTGTAGCGGCACGGGAATACCCTTCACATCTGTCAAATCCAAGATGGGTTTTTTATGAATACATTTAATAGAATAATTCATTCTGATTATTTTTATTTTTATATCTTGTTGATATCTCAAACGGTTGCAGAGATATGACTTTTTAAAGTCACCTAGTCAGCGAAATGCAAAACTTAGAAAATATCATCTAAAGTTTGTTTTTTAGTTAACAATGTTAGTGGGTCATGACGGTGATTCAGCAACAAAAAGGAATTTAGATTTAAAATTTCAGTATAACCGATAATGACGCAACATCACTGCGTATAGGTATTTAGTATGCTATAATGGTGTCTCGGGAATTATTCACGTCAATGTAAAGGAAGCACTGCATTAGACATTTTGTATGAGTTCTTGGGAAAGCCATTCACCACGATACAATGGCTTTTTATTTCGTTTTCTTGCGGTCTTTCTTTTTTGTATTATTTTCTTTGTGGCTGGTATCCAATTTGACTTTTGACCGAGAATTTCTGCGATTTCTGTTCTGAACCAGCCAAAAATATTTCAGTATTAGCGGGCTTACTTTCAGATTAATAGGTTTATTTATATAGAAAAAAATCCGTTTTTTTTTTTTAAAGTTTCAGTTGAACTGGGATTTCAGTATAACCGGGTTCAACTATATTCCCTAATCTGGAAAATTCTGTAATCCAAACAAATTAGCAGAAACGGAGGTGTTCGGATTATTGAGACCAGTCTGTGTAGTGCTATTTTTTATATATATTTTCTTTTTTTTTCTTTCTTTTTGTTGTTGCTACGAATTGAAATATGCCAATTCAGAATTTGGTAAAGCCAGCGAAGTACTTTTTTCTTTTTCCTTTTTAAAAAAAATGTGTTTGACATTTACATGAAATCTATTTATCAGTGTCATTGGTTACAAAATCATAAAGTTCTTTTTGATTTAAGCTGAAAAAATATTAACTCTTTATGCGTGTCTGGGTCAGCCCTATGCCCCAAGGGGATCTAAAGAAAGGACGATTATTGTGTACGTAGAAAAGAAAAAAAAAGGGAAAGATTCTGGGAATCTGTATCTAAATGAAGTTAGCATTTGTCTGCAAATTAAGGGGTGGGGAATATTGAAGACTAATGGATGCAATCACTGTCATTTTTTTATCTCCAGTACATCCTCCCACACGATAGAGGAGAGACCAGTTTATCAGAGTTAGGGAATGAGTCCCTCTCCTTAGACGACCGTTCTTTCTGTGAACTTTTCTCTCTCCCAGAATCTGAGTGTCCCCTGCAAGGTCAGTATTGTAAACGGGCCTTTTGCTGAAATGCTGCTTCAATCACATTTTGGTTGATAGCCCATTCCTGCTGTGTATGGTGGTGTTCGTGGCATTGCGTTTTAATTTGGGCTGGTGATCGAAAGGTCCCAGCTTCGAATTCCGGTTAGGTGCCATGTTGAGTTCTTAGGAAAGACTCTTTACATGCATTTCCTCACCGTACCCAGGTGTAAAATGGATACCTGGCCATAGGTAGAGGAAGATCTTGTCAGTATGCTAGAGTGAAGCGCCTTTCATCTGGTCGCACCTCTGTACGCCCTCAGGGGTTGAGAAGGATTTTGGATTACAATGGCCTGCCAGGGAAACTCTGTGAAGCGCATTGAGCACAATTAGTGGGGACATGCTGTATAAGAACGATTTTACACTTTCGGTGTGATAGCACGTAGAACCAACACTTGCTCTGACTATGTTTACAAATTCAATGGTTCACAAGGAATCGGTGCTAACTTAAAAAATGAGTAGAAATAGAATTTGTCTTTTTCATAAGTTTTTATCTTTAAAAATAAATGTTTCAAAATGAAATCTTCAAATGATTAAAATCAATGTATCTATCAAAAACAAACCAATATAAAGAAAATGTTATCTCGCAGAGCATTCGTTAAGTGAAGAATTTTAAAAAAAAGATCTATTTGCTACTCTCGATTATTAAACCCAGTTTTAAATGTATCCATACAATCAATTTTCATTGGTCTGTAAAATTTAGCCCAATTCAACAAATCTGTACACACGTTCAGTAGATCATCACTCACTCACTCCAAAGCGTCGGGTGCTTGAGCCCACAACAAGGATCGCAAAATTGTTCTCTATTGGCTGCCACTCAGGGTGCAGTTTGCAGGGTGAGGTCTTTGGACTTCAATTCTTTCTCCATTCTCCTTGGGTCTTTCTCGTAGTTTGCAGGGTGAGGTCTTTAGACTTCAATTTTTTCTCCATTATCCTTGGGTCTTTCTCGTAGTTTGCAGGGTGAGATCTTTATACTTCAATTCTTTCTCCATTCTCCTTGGGTCTTTCTCGTTTCCTTGATCCCTGCGGAATCCAGCGTAGTGCTATTCTCGGTATTGAATTTGTAGGTATCCTGCAGACATGGCCAAGCCATCTCCAACGTCTTGTTCTAATGATGTCTGATATTGAGCACATTTTGGTTTTGCGCAGGAGGTCCTCATTCCTGATGACATACGGCCTGAATATTCTGAGGAGTCTTCGTAAAGGTAGATCATCAAAGGGTTGTAATAACTGAAATAAATAAAAAATAAAATAAAATTCCACTTCTTCATCCTAGAAGTAAAATATTTGTCTTTTGGTATTTACCGCCACTGAGCGTCAGCCGTAAAAACAGCACCGCAAACGTAGGCAATTCGTGTTAATAACCTTGCCAAGAGTTTAAAAAAACCCACGGTGATTCCGATGAGATTCAAACCCACGACCTCTCGCATGTGAGTCAAACAGTTCTGCCATCATGCCACCTTTCTTCATTTTGTAATTCTTTCACATGCTTTGGAGCATAATGATATGTAGAATCTGCAAGGACTGGCTGGTAATGTAGATGAAGTGTTTGACGTTATGCAGGACCTGGTTTTTGTGCAATAAGTTGCCTTCAATTGGAAGTGAAGTACATTTAACCAAGACCCACATGATATCTAGGTTAATTTCTTTATTTTCATTGTTTTACGATTTTGTTTTTTAATCGTTTTCATCTTTTCACACATTGATAGTATTTGACTTGATGTCATCCTCCTGTTTTCATCTTTTCATAAATTTATAGTATTTGAGTTGTCGTCATCCTCCTGTTTTCATCTTCAGGTTGGAGAGGAGGTCGCCGATGTACTTTGATCAATAGAGAGAAGTCTCTAACAGCTGCTTTTAAAAATGGCAAAATATACCTCACTCACAGGTTTGTCTTTTTTAAAAAATATCTATTCTTTTATCATTAGATAATAGTTTATACCAATGTTTTAATTCAAGAGTTGGCAGAAGTATGAATATTGGAAATAGTAGATGTTGTTGTATTGAATTTACACATGTCTCCTAGAAAAACTCCTAGAATCTCCTAGAAAAACTCCTAGAATTCCCCAGAATCTCCTAGAAAAACTCCTAGAATCTCCTAGAAAAACCAGAATCTCCTAGAAAAACTCCTAGAGTCTGCTAGAAACTCCTAGAAAATTTCTCCTAGAAAAACTAGAATCACCTAGAAAAACCTAGAATCTCCTAAAAAAAATAGAATCTCTTTGAAAAACTAGAATCTCATAGAAAAACTAGAATCTCTTAGAAAAACTAGAAAAACTAGAATCTCTAAGAAAAACTCCTAGAATCTCCTAGAAAAACTCCTAGAATCTAGAAAAATTAGAATCTCTTAGGAAAACTTTTAGAATCTCTTAGGAAAACTTTTAGAATCTCTTAGGAAAACTTTTAGAATCTCCTAGAAAAATTAATAGAATCTCCTAGAAAAACTTATAGAATCTCCTAGAAAAACTTCTAGAATCTCTTAGAAAAACTCCTAGAATCTCCTAGCTAAACATCAGAAAGTGGATGACATTGAAACTTTATAAAGGTGACTATGATCATTCTTCCCGTGGAGTCTTCAAATGTTATCTATCTATTCTAGAATGAGAATTTGAAATGTTTAACTTTTTAAGAAAATGGTTATTTCCTCTTCAGGGATATTTCACATAGGCCTATGTATTGAAACTAAAATATGTGTTTCTCAGCTTGTCTCCAAAATCATTTTTTTAAAAAATGTTTTAAAACGATTTTCTTATATATAAAAGTTGGAACAAATCGATATAATTATTTTTATAAATTTCTTCACAGTTTCCTGTGTTTTGAGAGAACCAAGACGCCGTCACCTAAAAATATTGTGATACCTCTAGCTGACATTGCTCGTCTAGAAAAGGTATGAAACCTACGCTTATCTGTTGGGATTTTAAAACATTTATTTCAGAAAGATAATACGTGTGATGGATTGAGGAGAAAGAACGGAAAACGAGTCACAATAACATAAATCGGGAGGAAGTGTCGCCAGGATGAGTTCTTATTTATGTTTTTCAAAGAAGATATTTAGAGGAGACTATTTAATCGTTTATTAGAAATTTAGAAATATTTTCGTATTTTATTACGATATCTGAATCTCATTGCTTGTTTTCCTCATAGCGTTCACCATAATGTTTAGTTAACTCATTCAGTGCTATTGATGAGTTTTCTCACTGACCGTAATCCCCGCCCACCTACATCTAATGAGTAATCTCACATTTTAACTTGACTTGCTCTTAAAAAAGTATACATTTTCATCCAATCCAACAAAGTTAAATTTAGTAAGAAACATTATGGGTAGGCCTGTTCTTTCATGATCCATTATGGGTAGGCCAGTTCTTTCATGAGCCATTATGGGTAGGCCAGTTCTTTTATGAGGCATTATGGGTAGGCCAGTTCTTTCATGAGGCATTATGGGTAGGCCTGTTCTTTCATGAGCCATTATGGGTAGGCCAGTTCTTTCATGAGGCATTATGGGTAGGCCAGTTCTTTCATGAGCCATTATGGGTAGGCCAGTTCTTTCATGAGGCATTATAGGTAGGCCAGTTCTTTCATGAGGCATTATAAAAATTTAGATGTTTTTTGATGATTTTTGTTTTTCTGGGTAGGGTTAACTTCTCTTTACAAGAGGAACATTGTACAGTCAATATACAGGATGTGTTCACTGAGATTTGGCTCAGCACTGAATGAGTTAAGGGTTAAGAATGAAATAATAACTTAGGCTAAAGGAAAGAGGTTGAAAGGGGATGATAATCCTGAGGAGGAAAAAATTAATTACAAGAGAACAGTTCTAACCCACAATTTTCGTAGTAGGTATTGGGCTGTACTACAGCGACCCACAATGACTTGTTGTGGAATTTATTGTATTTATTTAGCTTCATTATTATTTATAATTATTATTGTATCATTTAATGATTATTTATGTACGATTGATTTCATAACATGTATGGCATTGTCAAATAAATTTCCAAATGTGGATGAAAATAAAGGAATTGTATTTTTATTTTATTATTTAAAACATTTACAGTGAAGTCTCTCATTTGCTGCTTGTCTAATTCTTAAATTACAGCCCTTTGCATTGTTGTCAATTATTACGCAAACAACCCTAATATCCCCCCTCATTGTTTTCCCATCAACAGGCCAAGCCTTATGCCTGGATGCCAGGGGGAGGCATGGCCATAGAAATTTCTATAGTCGGAAGCGATAAGGTACGGGAATTTGATTATTCACTGACTTACTTAGAAGTTATTTGAGGCGTTATTCGTTATAATCAATATTATTTATTAATTTATTTTTGTTTATTTTGTATTTTATTGTTATTTGCGTTTACGTACCGTCATTGTGCAGGTGGTATTGAGTACATTCGTAACTTTCACTTTCTCCAGTATTAGTTACTGCGATACTCAACACCATCCATGTTTTATTCAGTTATCGTTATATTTGGCAATTCATTTTCAGCATTCTTTAATTTATTCATTTGTCGTTGATTTTTCTGTTAATGTATTTGTTCAATTTCACTTTTGTAATGTTCTGATGAAAACATAGTCTGTCTTAAGAAATGAATCTTCTTTTCTTCGATGCCAATAAATCTACAATGTTTTATGCAATTACTGTAGGAATAAATATTCTTGGAAATTCTAAGTTTACTTCAATTAGACTATATTTTTTTCTCCAGAGTTTTGGTGTATTTTTTAATATGAATATAATGTTTCATTGATCATAATCAAATGGGAAGACTCCACAGGAAGAACGATGGTAGTCACCTTTCTAAAGTTCCAATGTCCTCCTCTTTCTGATGCTGGTATTGTATTAAGTTTTTGATATTTGATACCTTTCACTTGATAAAATCCTTAGAGTTGTTCATAATGAAGTAATTGAAAAACCAAGCCTTGGCGTTATTGATCATTGTCCAATCTTTTTATTGGATGGAATAACGTTGACCACATTGACCACATCAAATCAAAGATGTGACTATGATCTTTCTTCCCGTGGAGTCTTCATAACATATATTAAATTCATTTTTAACATTGGACGTTATTAAGGGTTGAAAATACATAAATCTGACATGAACACAATAATGAATTCAAGCATGCTGTGTGTATGGAGTCTTTTTTTCTCTCCTTTCTTTTTTTATTTCAATTGAGATAATGGTGTGTTATCTTTTGGGATCGTTATGATTTCAAATCTGTTTGAACTGTAACAACTTGTCTTTAACAATGGTATAAAACAAAAATAACTTCCAAGTTGATATGGCCCATAGAGCTAGAGTTTCTTTCGTGTGAAGTTTTAAATGCCATGTTTAATCATATGCGATCCTGGACAAGAAGCCTGTTTGTCGCAGGTTTTACATCCCTGCAATTAGCTGGTACTGGTACCCATTTACACGGGTCGAGTGAGATAGATGGGGTAAAGTATCTTACCTAAGGTCACATTGACATGACCTTTGGTTTTTGAGTAATTCATACTCAAAATGAGATTCGATCCTATTTCTTTTTCCAGCCCGCTGGTTTCAGTCAATGAACCACTAAAGTTTCTTCGTGTTCCAACTACGTTAAATTCTTGGCCGCTACTAATGCCCCTCCCCCTATCCCCTCCTCCCCAAAATCTCATTTCTCTATCCCAAATCACTCGGGTCGGTATGAATTTTAGTAGGTTTTGATGCGTTTTTTATCACCAAGTAAAAACTTTTCAAATTTCATAATTATGTTATATTGATTATGATTGTAGCCACAAATTTTGTTCATGGTATGATTATCAGTAATATAATTTTTTGTAAAAAGATTATTTATATCGTATGTCTATGGTTTTAACAATAAAGAATTTTGTACATCGACTCAATTAAGGATTTATTAATTGCAACATGATTTACATCTGCCAATGGGAAGGAAAAAACAAAATGGTTTATCCACTAAGAAATGTACTACATTCAACAGTCCTACATCTTTGGTGCCATTATCAACCGGGACGATGTTTACGACAGTCTCATCTCGTCTGGCATCAAGCTCGAGTTATCGTGGGCCATGTCTGCCCGCGGAACCGCCAGTGCCAAAACAGAAATGTCTGAATGAATGCTCGACAGGTTATTGCATATTTTTCTTACGTGTATCTTGTATTTCTAACGGAGAAGTTGAAAATAGCATGAGCCTCTTTAGACGCTAATCCTCCTTTTTTTTTTTTTTTTTTCCAAAGGTTCAATTTATGCTTTCTTTCTTTCTTTCTTTGACTAATCAAAGGTTTTCGCTCTTAATCGGAATGTCATTGCTTTGTTTTTGTGCTAATTAGAAGCTTTCGTTGTTTAGTTTTCATCTCTGATTGAGTTTTCCAGGCCTCATTTTCCTCCTATAATTATTCCCTCCCTTTCATTTCTTTACGACCTTTTCCTCTATTTCTTAGTTTGTTGTGGAACTTAAACACAGCTTTAATTAACCCTTGAACTTTGCACTCCTGAATCCTGTGAATATTGTAACTCTGGCATCTGATTAAAAACTTGTATAAGTTTAGAGAGGTGCGGGGTAAGGGCGGTGTATGGTTGGTTAAAGAATCTTTTATTTTTCTCAATAAAATCCGCTTAGCAAGAGAGTGAAGTATCTTCATCTTCAATACAAATTACTATAATAACAAAAATAATGAACATTTGTTTAAATAGCGCCTTATTCCACTTGATGAGTAGGCTCAAGGCCCTATACGAATTGTGGTAGTGGAAGTAAGGTGCTACAAACCAAAATCCGTCCCTCTGATCTTAGCCTCCAATTCTACCCAGAACGATGAGGTAGGAAGGTTGTACAGGGCATATTTTCCTTATAAGCCATAAGACCTGGCCGTGATGTCATTTCTAAATGTAGACTATTTTGAGAAAGTTGTTTGATAACAATACCATCAAATTGGAGAATGTATGGAAATGTACGGATGAACCCAGTCGTTTGATTAAGTTGTTGTATTAAAAATGCAGGACTCAGACTTTCTGACCTTTATAGATGATATTGATAAATGTTACTTATAGCTCCCTACCCCGAAGAACCAGGCTCTAGGCGCTTAACAAATTCAGCTACAAAAAATTGCATGTGAAACAAATCATACACTTATAAGATAAATAAGCCTAAGAAAGGTAACACTTTTCCATTTGCCTAAAAAAGGTAACACTTTTCCATTTGTCTAAAAAAGGTAACACTTTTCCATTTGCCTAAAAAGGTAACACTTTTCCATTTGCCTAAAAAAGGTAACACTTTTCCATTTGCCTAAAAAAGGTAACACTTTTCCATTTGCCTATTACAATCTGTAAATATTGGTTTTTAAATTGGATTTAAAGGTATCATATCCCGAATGTGTTTTGGCAAGCCATTCCAAAATTGAGATGCGGCAAAGGCAAAAGATGGCTCTCCAACTTTCCTCTTAAACTTAGGCGTTACTAAAATTCTAGAGTCAGAGCTGGAGCGCAGGTCGTGATACATTTGGACAACAAAGTCAAAGGGTTATAACTCTCAGGAACTTTTTTAACCGTGTCAGTCTAGCTCTCTATTTTGTTGTGAATAATGCATAGAATATGCTGCCTTTCATATTGTGATATTAATAAATGCGATGGTCGTAAATCAATAATAGAATTCAATATGAATTTTACAAAGCTTTATATAACATTCGCATCATAGCAATATGTGTGTTTTATTTACTTATTTATTCTTTTATGTGGTCGCTTCCAATTCATAAGGCAGAAATAAGACAGCCGTTTGATATCATTTTCACTCTCCTGTGTTGTGGCTTTAGTATTGATTCTAAGGCACACTGGCTGCAAGTCTGTGAGTAGCGTTGTGGCTTTAGTATTGATTCTAAGGCACACTGACTGCAAGTCTGTGAGTAGCGTTG
>JASKDV010184448.1:0-12189 GCA_032466395.1 Aegires albopunctatus
AATAATAATAATAATAATAATAATAATAATAATAATAATAATAATAATAATAATGATAATAATAATAACAAAAATAATAATAATAATAATAATAATAATAATAATAATAATAATAATAATAATGATGATGATGATGATAATACTGTTGAAATGACCAATAACCATCCCCATGTATCAACCACTTTGAGAATTGTGACTCCAAAGATCAAATTGTGTCTAAGTGGTTTCTGGCTCTGTCAAATTGACGTTAAACTTGTCACCTTCCAAAAATCAAGATCGTGATTAGAAATTTGTGATCCATTATATTTAATTGGATTTCCATTCACCTTTGGGTTTCAGAAAGTAATTCGATCTATTCCGACCAATTATTTGCATACAACTTTCAAGTTTGTTTTGCAAACAATAACTACATTCCAGCTGGAGCTCGTGAATAGATGTACTTGAAAAAATGACTGGTAAATGATATGCCTCAGGTTTGTGTTGCTACATAGATGAAAATCATTCTTTTCATTGTCGACTTGAATAACAGCTAAATCTTGTGTTTATTTACATTGCAATATTATTCTATAAGATTCGTATGCCCATAAAGAGAGTATCTGAGATTATGATATTATTATACGTGTACTATTTTATCATATTATAGCGTTTTGGGAATAGGTCACCGTGAAACACTTGGAAGCCTATCCGATTGGGGCTTTTAAAAAAGTGCAACTTTAACTTTATAATATTATTATATACACATTACGTAATTCTTTTAAACTAGTGGAATCCCCCGCAATATTCACAGGAAGTAATGTTGCTTCGTTAATTCTAGTACTGTCGATTTATTTTCATTATACACACTAGTAATGGATGAGGGAAGATTGTAAAATATATTGAGAGTAAAATGTGGCATAGCACAAAATTTCGGCTTAATTGGTATATATATATATCAGAATCTAGATCTAGATCTAATAATAATATGCCTATAGATCTAGATCTAGATCTAGTCAAAGAGCATGAGAATGTGTGTGAGAAAATTCTATATAAAGATTTAGATCTAGATCTAGGTATCTTTTTATGTTATAATTCCGGTGCGTGTTTTAAAAAGATGGATCCGACTATCCTCTTCCCAAGAAGTGAACCACGAAGTTTCTGTCCTTTGTTGTTGTTGTTTTTGTTTTTGTTTTTGTTTTTTGTTTTTTTTTATTAATTAACGATAGCTAATTATGAATTATAAAAATGTCCGAGCAGTAAAAGAAAATTAGAGGTACCACCATGGAGTATTTGAAGAAGATCGGTGTTGTAGTTAATCATGTAGGCGTGCGCAAAATGTGGACCTTATTGTTTTTATTAATATGATTATCTGGCTGTGCTTTAAAATGTGGCGTTGAATAGATACTTTTTCGTCAAAAATCACATTTTCTATCCAAATAATTCCAATAGAAGTTTAAGTATGACTCAGGGAGATGATGGGATTTAGTGGAAAATGTTAACATCGAGTCGTAGATTAAATTGACACACCTTCTTTATAACCGAAGCTTTTGTTGTGTGTGTTTTTTTATTCAATTTTGCTTAGTTTCCTTGAAAAGACATTTACAGATAACATATTTCTCTAAACCAATGGACATCATCACATTATTATTATAACAGTTTTGAAGTGGAAAAATAGAGTGTTTCTGCATTTTTCTCCGGAAAATTATGCTGGCGGGGTTACCAGTGTTTTCGCCGCTGTAGCATGATGGTGAGAGATTATACGACTTTGAAAAAACGGTAAGTTGAATTACTATTGTGCTATCGTCTCCAATTTAAAAAAAAAAATAAATGAATTTCACGATTACTCTACCATTGCCGATATAAAATTCCTCTTAAGGCATTTCATTCTCATCATATCTCTTGCATATTTCAATAATTATTGATTCTTGTTTACAATAGAAAAGACTAATTCGACATAGGAATTTTAAAAGCTTTGATAAAATATTCTGCTAATTGGACTCCTCTAAAACCATAAAATATTCATGATGTATATTGCAATGAGCAATTAGCACTGTTTATGGTAATACTCGAGACATTTAATTGTTGTTATGTAGCAACGGAGAGCAATATCGAAAGCATTTCATGAAATTATTTGCTTCTCTAAAACATTTCCATCATTAAACCCACTTCCATTGGCCTGGCATTGCATGACGGTTCTTGGAGTCGATCTCGTTAGATATGCAGGGCTACATTAAAAAAATTAATCCCTTTAGAATTGATAACGCTTAGAAAGCAGATCTATAATAATATATTTGCCTGATTTTCCTATCCATACGAATAAAGAAAAAATGACCACACTCACAAACAACGACAATAGTGAAACTTATAGCTTTCTACGTATATAAAACATATTTATACAACAAACATAACAGCATTAAAACAAATGTCTTTAACATTCTGATGTTTGCCAGCCCCAGACCATTGTGACATTCCATAATATTTTGTACAATTCGTGTTACGTACAAGACAGCTTAGCTGGAATTTACCAATACAAATATGCTTGCTATGGATGTAAGTCTAAATCTATATTCTAGGTCCTGGTAGTAAGCGACAAAATATGACTAGATCTAGATAGTTCCCTCACGCCAGGAGTTTTGGCGAGCGCCAACTGGGCATTACGTATGGTATGTAAATCAATAACAGGAACAAAGCAAAGTACCTGGGTTAACCACATTATGGTAGCAAATAATAAAACTGGTGTAATAGCACCATACCACAATATATAGCAGGCATAGACATCACATGGAAACCATAATTTTATGCCTCTCATCAACCTTCGTACAATAATTTCACCATCAATATATATAGGTCAGAAACTTACAAAAATATATCAATGTAGATGTACGCCATTAAAATCAAGCACTTGAACGAACCTTATAATCTGTTGAAGAATTGTAGAATCATGATATTGCTAACAGAAATTAAGTGTAAATTATCTGACCCTCTTATCACCCATTGGTTGTCCAATAATCAGTATCCAATCAGATGAAACCCATCCTCATGTTATGCCGTGGTGAATGATAATACAAAAGATCGTTTTCACTATCTTTTATCAAACTTTTACCTTCATCACCATCAATTTCTGTCTAATGCATTAAAGCCATCGTATAATAATATACACGATTAGATATCTTTAAGGTTATTTCAATCTCTGTCTAATGCATTTAAGCCATCCTATGATATACACGATTAGATCTCTTTAAGGTTATTTCAATCTCTGTCTAATGCATTTAAGCCATCCTATGATATACACGATTATATATCTTTAAAGTTATTTAAATACTAGCTATGCCGACTATGCGATGAAGCAAGAATTCTTATCCGACAATGTGTAATATTGTACTGTACGACCATGATATGGGCCTTTTGGACAAAATAATAAATTCATATCTTATCTTATATTATCTTATTTTATTATTGGGAATGAGGCCTGTTACGATTTCCCAAATAAGAGCTGTTTATTCCGACAATGTTTTTCCTAAGAATTGGGGATCCCGGTTCCGATTACGGTTCCAATCCTAGAAGCGATGAATGAACAAGAACATTAATACTGCTGGCGATTCTTATCACTTCCGCCGATTCGTGACGGTTGCCATCGATTCTAAATGATTTTCATTGATTGTCAATAACTCTTTTCGATCCAAAATTACTTTTATGGAACCGGATCAGCGATAGCCAAGATGCAAAATCGACTCCAGTCAATTCGATTGTCCTGATAACCATCGACTCTCTGCATCATAACCTTTGTTGTCTTCTGAATTTGCAAAAGTATCCTATTTTCTTCACAAATAATTTTTTTTTTTTGGTATTATTTACGGTGTCATATTCATAAAGATAATAATTCCCAATAATAAAGGTCTAGACAGATTAACTGTGGTGACGTTTCGGGTATAACCTTTCATCCGACAATGAAACACAAGACGTATAATGAGAGGATGCTGGCAACATAAATAGTTTAATAACAAAGACAACGAAGAGTTCGTGGCAAAATACCAGAATACATTGGTAGTGAATGAATAATATAATAAAAGGTAAGCCACTGTTGGGTTATTAGAGCAAAGTAAAAGAAGGAGAGTATAGTGGGACAAAGATCATAATTCCCAGCATTCAAGCTGTAATTATTGCTCTTTAGACTGTAACCACTACTGAAATAACGCACACATTACCAACTGCTTCACAATGGTACATAAACCTAAGACACTAAATGATACAATTATTATTGTTAATGATAATAAAACCAAATGAAACAATAACATGTTCTTCAACTGGTTATTAGTGGTAGCCGTGGTAAAGGGCCCATCTGCCTCCTAGTATGCCATCGGGGCTCCTTTACACATTTGAGTATTGGAGTAAATTATGCTCAAGAATAGTACACGACGATCAATACAAGAATTAAACCTAATTTATTCAGTCTGTAACCCGCTGCTCTAACCATACGACCATCTTTACTCGCGACTACAGGATTCACGTATATTGCGTGGACTAATCACATGCCTACTTTGTTTACCTATAGCATTTGAGTTGACTATTCACGTACTTCATATGTTTACCTATAACATTTGAGTTGACTATTCACGTACTTCATATGTTTACCTATATTATTTGAGTTGACTATTCACATACTTCATATGTTTACCTATAGCATTTGAGTTGACTATTCACATATTTCATCTGTTTACCTATATTATTTGAGTTGACTATTCACATACTTCATTTTTTTATCTATAGCATTTGAGTTGAATATTCACATACTTCATTTGTTTATCTATAGCATTTGAGTTGACTATTCACATACTTCATTTCTTTACCTATAGCATTTGAGTTGACTATTCACATACTTCATATGTTTACCTATAACATTTGAGTTGACTATTCACATACTTCATTTGTTTACCTATATCATTTGAGTTGACTGTTCACATACTTCATTTGTTTACCTATAACATTTGAGTTGACTATTCACATACTTCATTTGTTTACCTATAGCATTTGAGTTGACTATTCACATACTTCATATGTTTACCTATAACATTTGAGTTGACTGTTCACATACTTCATTTGTTTACCTATAGCATTTCAGTTGACTATTCACATACTTCATGTGTTTACCTATAGCATTTCAGTTGACTATTCACATACTTCATATGTTTACCTATATAATAGCATTTCAGTTGACTATTCACATAATCCATCTGTTTACCTATAGCATTTCAATTGAATACTCACATACTTCATTTCTTTACCCATAACATTTGAGTTGACTATTCACATATTTCATTTGTTTACCTATAACATTTGAGTTGACTATTCACATACTTCATGTGTTTACCTATACCATTTGAGTTGATTATACACATACTTCATTTGTTTACCTATAGCATTTGAGTTGACTGTTCACATATTTCATATGTTTACCTATAACATTTGAGTTGACTATTCACATACTTCATGTGTTTACCTATATCATTTGAGTTGATTATACACATACTTCATATGTTTACCTATAGCATTTGAGTTGACTGTTCACATACTTCATTTGTTTACCTATAGTATTTGAGTTGACTATTCACACACTTCATATGTTTACCTATAGTATTTGAGTTGACTATTCACATACTTCATATGTTTACCTATAACATTTGAGTTGACTGTTCACATCCTTCATTTGTTTACCTATAGTATTTGAGTTGACTATTCACATACTTCATATGTTTACCTATAGCATTTGATTTGACTATTCACATACTTCATATGTTTACCTATAGTACTTGAGTTGACTATTCACATACTTCATTTGTTTACCTATAGCATTTGAGTTGACTGTTGACATACATCATTTGTTTACCAATAGCATTTGAGTTGACTATTCACATACTTCATTTGTTTACCTATAGCATTTGAGTTGACTGTTGACATACTTCATTTGTTTACCAATAGCATTTGAGTTGACTATTCACACACTTCATTTGTTTACCTATAGCATTTGAGTTGACTATTCACACACTTCATTTGTTTACCTATAACATTTGAGTTGACTATTCACACACTTCATTTGTTTACCAATAACATTTGAGTTGACTATTCACATACTTCATATGTTTACCTATAGCATTTGAGTTGACTATTCACATACTTCATATGTTTACCTATAACATTTGAGACAGCGGCGTCGCCTTTTATAATATACGTGTTGCTTGAACCTTATTTCAAATAAAGCTGAAACAAACTAACTAAATAATGTATCTACCTGTATCTTTATGCTCACGCCCCAATTAGTACTGGTATGGAATAAGTATGGCTAAGTTGTGGTGCTAAGTAGTCAAGTTATTTTACTGTAACTCTAGTTGCTGAAAACAATACGCCATTTAACACCCTTTCAAGGAACGAGGATTTTTGGCTAGTTTTGTTATAAAGTCTACAAAAATAACTTTTGTTGTAATAGTACTGATGTTTCAATAATCCAGACACTGGCTGTCATAAAATTGTTGTTTAATTTTAATTAATATTCATATTTGATATTTGAGTTGATTTCAGTTTATGCATGGAGAGACAGTGATAGCGATAAAACAAAACCCAGGCCATCAACATCAAAATTACTATAATCTATATCTATTGGTCAGGTCAATTGTTGTATTGGTCAGGTCAATTGTTGTTTAATGTCAATGGAGCAATTCGGTCATCAAGGGAAGTAACAAAGGATAATATTGCCAGACTTCCATTAACGTGTTGCTTCCCTTATCTTTGGTCATAAAGCGAAGGGAGATTAAATCTATAAAAACGTTAGCACTTAAAGTGTATAAAAACAACAAAAGAAGCCAAAACTGTCACGGAGATTAAAACCTCTTTAAAGAAAACAACCAAGACTAAATATTAAAGGCAAGCGGAAATAAATGAAACATAAACGTCAAATAATTTAAGCCAAATCCAAACTTTAAAACAAACAAACAAAAAACAAAATTAAAAAACTTAAAAATAATTTTAAAATCTAAACAGAAGGACCTAGTAAAAAAAAATAATATAAAACATAACGTAATAGAACAACAAAGGCATGTGCTTGTACATGTGTTTACTTATGAAGAGAAATTACAACAATTTGGCATATTATGTTAGAAATTCATTGTAGAGCATTGATATTACGTTGACTTCCGTTAACCAATCTATTCAGCCTTTACAGTTATTCAACGCTGTCTAGTCAAGAATCGGTTTCCGTTACTGTCAAAGTTCTACTTCATGCTTAAAGTCTTTAGCTCTATAAGGGAGGGCAAGCCTACGAATTTGAAATTTGGCATGCTGATAGAAACATGTGCAGTGTCAAGCTCTATCTATTCCAGCAGGTTTTCCCATTGAAATATACCTGTTGCCTTTATGACGCAAACTTGGACTTCCCAGCATTGATACTGAACAAAGTTATTGAGCTCGCAAGGAACATGTTTCTAAATGGATGCCTTTGATGCAGGGTTGGTGATTTACTATTTGCGAAAGTTGACACCGAAATGTCCATTAAAAATGTTAAATCATGTCCTGTAAAAAAGGCCAAATGGACACTAAGGATCTTCAAGATCTGGAAGTTGGAGGTCAAATATGAAAATACCGCAAAAGTAGGGCAAATTAAAGACGAAGATCGATGCAGGCTGACTGCAATTACTGTCGCAAACAGGATAAGCATGAAAACAATTAATCAATGAGTCGCAGGATTCTCAGTGACAAACTTGCCATGAGAAAAATCTCTGCGCGTTGGGTGTCAAGACAGTTGACTATTGAACAAAATAGAAGCTCGTGTGGAATGTTGCCTCAAGCTGTTGAAAATGAACGTTCTGAATAGGTAAATCATTTTTAATCGGGTTAAGTAGATAATCATCATTTCCAAGTTGAATCTAAGGTTCCAAGCTTAGAGTAGAGAACACATGCAAGTTTTCACCGATCAAGACGAATATTATTGAGAAATCCGCAAGCAAAGTCAAGCTGGCAGTTTTTTCGGAACACAAAGGGTGTTTTCATGATTCGCAAGCAAAGTCAAGCTGGCAGTATTTTCGGAACACAAAGGGCGTTGTCATGAATCGTAAGCAAAGTCAAGCTGGTAGGTTTTTCGGAACACAAAGGGCGTTGTCATGAATGGTCATCTCCCACGCGGGAAAAGGTAAAAGCAGAGTATTACTAGGAACCCCTGACAAATCTACGGGGGACAATGGAAGGTGGCAAGGAAAAAGAACCTGAGGCCCACAGCCACACTAATGTTGCTTTAAGACACCGCGTCATCTCACAGGCAGAGTTTACTTTTGATAGATGTAAAGGGTTAAACATAAAAATCCTCCGTTATCAGCGCCATCCAATTCCTTACAATTCTAGAATTCAATGAGAAATTTGACAGGAAAGATATTTGACAGTAACCATGAAGTCCTATCTGCAAAAGAAAAGTGGTTACAATCACAAAGCAGGGTGTTCTATCGGCAAGGACTTTTGAAGATCATTGACAGATGGCAAAAGTGTGTGGCAATGGGAGGTGACTACAAGCCCTGTTGCATTTTTCTTACAATGCCAGGCTAAAGACTTTTGGTATCATCACCCTCGTATTGTTTCGTTGTAAGTCAGTAGCTTAACATACTTGGCTTAGATCATTGAGAATCTGGTTTGTACTTACATCGAGCAATATATTGTTCTTTATTCAAAATGGATGTATTATATATTCGTATTGATTTAATTCGCTTCTTCATTTAATTGGTGAAACAGTTAGTTCAATCTTAGCAACTTTTAAATACTTATATTATTGTTACAATATGATGAATATTATTGTGTTTCGATTGCTCCTGGTTACAATGCAATCGGGGAGGATAATCTGTTCAATACTAATTGTATCGGTAACGTTTATCATGGCGCCAAGATGAGATCTATTACTTCTTCTAATCATTCTTTTATCCTTTTTGTTTATGTTTTTGTTTCAATGGCGTTTATCAAGGCGCCAAGATGAGACCTATTACTTCTTCTTATGATCTTACTATCCGTTCTTAATTGTTCTTGTTCCAATAGCGTTTATCGAGGCATCAAAATGAGACCTATTACTTTTTTCCATTTATTCTCCTTTCAGTTCTTTATTATTGTTCTTGCTTCAGTTCCCTCAGGCCTTCCATGGGGGGAATGTGTCGATCAATTTTACTGTGATTCTGGAAGACGAAATCAGACAAAAAAGACAAAAAAGTTTAAAATTCTATCTCTAGTGAAATGTACTGCCACTGAGTGATAAGCTCACTGCTAAAAAAGATTTGATATCGTGGTATTGTAGTCTAAGGGTAGACAATGGTTCTTGGGCTAGTGATCGAAGTAGACAAGTAATTTAGATGTACAACGAGTAGCTGGCAGTAGGTAAAGACAGATCTTGTCAGGATGTCCATCTTTAAATTCTTCTGAATGAAATGAATTGCCAAATATGACATGGCATTTCACCCTTGCCAACTGACCTTCCTACAGCTAACAAGCAAAATAGTATTCCTCTGTACACAAATGGGTAAAACTTTTTCATTTTTTAACCTAGCGTTGAAATATTTGGTGAGAGGAAAATTATAACGGAAGTAGACTATAACAATAGCAATGATTAACATGAATATGTTGCATTTATGAATACTCAATTTATGAATGTGACTATTCTCCAAGACAGTCAGGAATGGGCGTTATTAGAAAGCTCGTATCCCGTTAGAAATAAGAAGAAACTACGTGTCTTAGCTTTGCAAAACAATATCATTTAAAACTATGAGTAAACCCATTATTATTGACAGGGTTTAATAATTAAACAAACAAAGAAATAATACATAGTTTGAGGCAAGAGGCACTTCTTTAACGTTAGAAAACCTATTTTCCGTCTTCTCTATCATCCGTATCTTAAAAACATATAAAGGGAGATAATCGTGTTTCTTTGGCTCTTCAAATATTACCAAAGCGCATAGATTGACTTGAAGATCTAAAAAATATGGAAATGTATCTAGTGGATTGATATGAAATGCGTAAGTCATTGTTATTGATCAAAGTTTTTTTTTCTACTTAATTAATTCAAACAAGCTTTTTTGAAATTTGAAATCGAACAAGAAGACCTCCTTATGATCCTATTTATAGCTCCATATTTCTACATATATCTATAAATATATTATGGTCCTTCTATTCTTCCGGGAATTCCAAATTCGTTAAACTCTTTGTCTTGTTCAGGTACAGAACTGTCGATGGAACACTTTTAAACTTTGGCTTTTACAAATACCTCTAGATCTAGATTCTAGGTTAAATGAATTGATGCACATGTAGATTATGTAGGATGAGATTGCATGATGGGCATATGTAAAATCAAGACAGAAAATCTCCACCACATCTAGCATATCTAGAATCTAGATCTCGATTCTTCCATCCAAAGACTCTCCATCCCTAGTTCGATCTACACAGGTAGCCTAGGATCCCCCAACTAAATCTAGATCTAGATCTAGCTTATATCTAGATTAGATTTCTAAGTCATTTTCATGTGGCTCTGTTTCTTTTTCATATTTCATAATATTTAAGATCTTCATGTAAATGAATCTCCACCTAGACTTAGAGATGTATTGCATAGATCTAGATCTATATTACATGTAGTGGTCAATATAAACCCAGTAGCACAGCACTCTCATTGACGCACAGCTACAATGTCTAAAGCAATAATACCACTCAGTTTAAAAAGTGACTGATTTCAAGAGACAATAAGTTGTTATTTTTTCCATGTGGAGACTAAAACATTTACATGAATTAGATTCTCAATGATAACAGATGAGCAGAAATTCAAGCTCTGTGTCACTGGATGTAATGTATCATTGTACACTCTCTCTGTAGATCTATCTCTAGAACTGGACATTTAGATCTAGATTCTCAAGTCATCCTGGCGGTATTCGAAATTCGATTCATACCATGGCTTAGAAGTCTATAAGGAAATATATTCAACAGAATTCTAGACTCTACAGAATCTTCATTGCGTTGAAGGTGGTAGAAAAAGGAAAGAAGAAGTCATTTAGACAATAGATTTTGTCACTCTGTGTCACTGGGGGTACTGTGTCATTGGAACGATCTATGCCATGTTTTACTGTCAATGTGGTTTACAAATCTGCCCTCATCCATTGATAGTGTGTATTGTTTAAATAAAGCGACATTGTTAGAATCAACGAAGCTAAATTGTTTCCCACGATACCGCCGGGGTTTCCACAAGTACAATGAAATAATAATCAATAATTAGGTAACTGAAGAATACGAATATTTAGTTCAATAAATAAAATTCCCATTGACAAGCAAGGTAAATCGGCAATGACATTTGTAACAGTATTATTACTTTGGCTTCGGCTAATCACATTGTCAATCTCACTAGCTGTAACAATTCACCAAGTTAGTTTGTTGTGTTAATAAGCCTATTAACTTACCCCTCGTGGGCACGGATATCTTAGTAAGACGTAGGCGATCGTCTACCAAGCCAGAGGTCTCTGGTTCAAACCTGTACAGGCTTGAATTTGAAATCCAATTTTTCGAATTTCCTTCTGCTCCTATCCTAAAGTTGCTAGGATAGAATTAATGGGTGCCAAGTTCTATTGGAGACGGTTCCATGAATAAATACTATAATAAAATACACCACAAGTAAAAGATTCCTAGGCCTGTAATAACGTTGTCTTGGAAAACCTGAGATCACCAAAGAAGTGGGAATGGGTAACTTATTCAATGCAACTCACCCCTCGATCATCATCCATCTCTTCTGCCTTGTCTCTCTCGAGTATGAGTGATCTTTCTCGGTTGTCACTAACCCTTATAGCACTGGCAAACAGAAGATAGAACAAAATCAATGGATTTGTGGTCACTCTAACTACTTGTGGTCAATAATATTATTAGCAGGTAATGATGATGATATAGTGGAAGCATAGCCGAGATAATAACTCAACTTTAATGGGGATAGAACAATAATTATACGACAGTTAGGTTGTAATCAAATCTTCATCAAGAAACTATAATCAATTGACTATTATTGGATCTAATTTTAAATCATCTTCTGTACTTTTTAATAACATGTTGTTGTATCTTATTTTATCTATTTATTTCTATCATCATCATCATCATCTTCATTATTATTATTATTATTATTATTATTATTATTATTATTATTATTATTATTATTATTATTATTATTAT
>JASKDV010184459.1:0-12189 GCA_032466395.1 Aegires albopunctatus
ATACATTGATAAAGAGAAGCTATTTCACCATGTTTTGGTTCAACACACTGTGTGACCTAGATTTTTTTATTGTGAGTCGAGGCCAAGCTCGCATTGAGGAAATGCTACAGCTATGACATAGCGAGCTTTTCTTGGGTTAATAAGAGAAACTATAATTAGTTAAAATCACTCAGTTTTAAGTTTTCTTGAACACAATTAGATTTATCATGTTTCCTGCTAAACCTACACAATTATTCTCTTTAATTTATGTACTGGTCTCAAGTCACAATATTTTGCATTAGATCTATATTTGACAAATTTTGAGGTAAACATGTATTTTTTATATTTTTTCTTAAATATGTGGAACCTAACAAAAGAGGTCAAGCATCTGTATCATCAGCTTCTAAATTCTTGGAATTACTCAGTATGATGTGGCGCTTGGCTGGTTGCGGTTTTGTTTGACTGGTCTCCTTGACAGTAATGGCATTCGGACCCCACCCCAATGTGCTGCTTTCATTTTCATTATCAGAGCTGAACTGATGAGGAACAAAAAGTTGTCAAAATATAACTTAACTAGTTGCTGAATACATCACCAAATCCCACTCGTTAAATAGAAAAGAAATTCTACTGGTCAAAGTGTCTGGTTCAAAACCTAACAAAAACAGTCCTGCTACTGAACAAACAGAAATCTAAACCAAAACAACACAAAACATGTAAAGCACAAAAAATGGAAAAATGAGAGTGAGAAAAAGTAATGAGGTTAAAATTGAATGGGCAAGGGACAGAAAAGGGGGTAAAATCAAGGAGTACACATTAGTTCAAATTAGCCAAATTCTAATTCATTTTTAAGCGAAGGTATAAAATAAAACAATCCTTTTAGTATTCAAGTTAGGAATATACATATTTTTCATGCATAAATGCTACATATCTGTAGTCTCAAAACCATTGCTAAAAAAAAAAACCCAAAATATCCCATTGAATTTCAGTAAAATATATATTTTAGTTGTATATGGACCAAGTGACAATACACAGTGCAATTAGGTATCCCATAATATGTAATTCTTTAAGGCAGGCAAGCTCTTTATGGTATATAGATTGGCCATTTGTCCTTAAAAGCAAGCGACCATATGAAAGTAAATGTTAGAAAAATTAAGAATATTCTAAGAAAGAATCTTGCGTGTTACAACATATAAATCATGTATACAGGTTATGATATTATACAGTTAAATGAAAAGCATTGGAACTGTGAGTTAATATAACATTTTTTTAGAAAGACAAGTTTGTTATTCAAACATTTTACAATCTAAGCCATTAAACCACATAGAGAAAGAAAGAAAGAGAGGGAGGAGGGGGAAAAAGGGGGGGGGGGGGAAGGGGGGGGAGATAAGAGAGAGAGAGAGAGGGACTAAAAGGATATATATTTTAATTAATAACAATCATTTAACACAATTTATTAATTTTTTGGATTGTTTAAATGCCAGCGATTACCAATGAATAAATGATTGAATGCATTTCATGGCAATGAGCGTCTCTTTGAAAATGATTCAGATTCAGAGTTAAGTATTGCTCCAAGGTTTAATTTAACCAATCTCTTTTTGGTACCGGTATAGCATAAATGAATAGAATAAATAAATCATACGCAAATTATTACAAACCAGTGAAAAGTGAAAACATAAAGACAAATGAAAAAGTTTAAGTATAAAGGCTTTTCTATAGTGAATCTGTATCATTCAATCAAATGCACCTTAAATTCAATTTAATACTGAAATCAAATTTTGACATTTCTCTTTGCAAAAAATCCTTCTCTCAGATAACGTAATATCTGCTTTTTTACTTTTGCATTAACAAAGTCTTGCTTTTAAATACTTCAGTGAAACATTATCATTTAAAAAACGAGTTCATCATAAACTAATTTAATTATGTAAACAGATATCTCTATAAATGAACTAAATGAAAGTAATAGAAGAACAAGGAACTCGGATAGTCAGACATTCAACATACTGCCTCTAAAAATGATTGCTATAGGCATTCTTTCTTCCCTAGCACTGCGTGATTGTGGAATATATTGAATCCAGAGTTTAGAAGTAGCAAATAATATAGTGTTGATACTCTTAAACAATTTGAAATACTTCATACAATTAGTTAGCAAACAAAATGCTTCTAATACTTTAAATTTGGATAACAATAATTGTAAACATGTAGTATATTATAGGATAACCCTAAGAGAGAAAGACAATATTCTTACAAAGGAAGAAACGAAAAAAATCTAGTGAAGCAAGAACGTTATTTTTTTCGGGGGTTTTCGTTTCTTCCTTTGTAAGAATATTGTCTTTCTCTCTTGGGGTTATCCTATAATATACTACATGTTTACAATTGTTATTTATATAATAAACCTTTATTTCTACTTACAATTTAGGTATCCTTTTAAATTTTGTTTTTTTTTTGTTATGGATTTTTTTTTTTTAAATTTCTTTAGGTGGGGAGGCATATTGAAAGTAACACTCAACCTAGTTGAGTTTTGAAGAAGAAGAAGAAGAACCCATTTTCTAAGAAAGCTCTCCGCCTGATATAATTCAAATATAAGTAATAAATAATATAATCAAAGCACCATATAAAAAAATATGTGACTCGAGAAAGACCTGAGAAAAGTATAACTAAGTGAAATGAATGATATATATATATATATATATCATAAAGAAAATGCTTTTTATCACCTTAATTCTCACCCCAAACTTCTACATATCAAAGAGGAAAATGCATGCACTCTTATTTCACACCCACAAACACAAAACCACGCATTGACGAAAAGCAAAGACAAAACTGCTGGAAAATGATGGGTGTGGAAAATAATAGTGCTTGCACTCATTGGCCGGCTGAACCCCAGGCTGAACCGCTGTCCTCAAACTAGAGAGTGAGGCAAAAATAAATAAAAATGCATTAGGAATTCATGCCATCCAAGAGTTGCTTATTGTAGACCAAGGCATATAAATAAATGATCATCCATATTGTTTGAGATAAGAATATCAAGCCAATATAACCTTCTTGACCAACAAACTAAAAAAGATTATATTAAACAGTGAATTAAAAATGTATTTAATGAATAGCAATATCTGAGAAATGAATTTGTTTTAAAAAAAAAAATTGTTGGATTGATTATGATACAAGAAGTAAAAAAATCAATGACCACAAATAAAGGAAATGAGATGTTAAAGACTAAAGGTTTTTGTCTCTTCAGCTTAATGGGAATAGAAGACTTCTAAACTTTGCATAGCCAGCCTGTCTTATCCCAGGGCACTATTTTGTGCCACTGGTACTTTTAAATAATATGACACCATGCCAACCTTTCCTCATTAGCTGTCAACAAGGTAGGCACCAACATAGAGAGTCTAGTCATCCATGGATGTTTATTTGTTATTCATTTGACTCTCTCACCTGAATTAATTTAATATTTGGTGTCTCTGAATCACTTTTTTCACTCACAATGTTTTGGGGATGAGCAAATGCAATTTCAGGTAATATTTGAATCCATAAGTTAGTTGTTTTTAATTAAGGCCAAAGTAGTCCTTGGGCCAAATGTGCAGTTTTGTTTTGTTTTATTTTTCATACTTTTCAACTTTTGACAACTAAAGTGACAACATATAACAGTTGATTAATAAGAAGAGAGTTGAGACTGCATTTTTGGTTGCTTTAAGTATTTTAAAAGGATGTAAAGAAAAAAATGAGATATCTGTCTTCAAGAAGCTAAAGAAGCATATTGAATGATAGAAAAACACTGCTTGCAATTTATTTTTTAAACTGTATTCTCAACAGTACATAAAGAAACAAGTGTTAAAGTAGATTATAAATAGCAAGCAAGGTTAGTAGGTGCTATGATTTGTGGCTGATGCAATGCATACAAGTTATACATCACTCGAACAACTAAAAAAGAAATTGTAGAGAAAAAAAAGGAAAAGTGGTAAAAAATTAAATGTGATGTAAAATAAAATGTCAAGTGAAATAAAATAATATAAGCCTCCACATTTAAATTTAAAAACAATGTAAACCCCATAATCTACTTCAAGACTTGATTAAATTTAATGAATACAAGTC
The DNA here is from genome assembly GCA_032466395.1 of Aegires albopunctatus. Lineage (NCBI taxonomy): Eukaryota > Metazoa > Mollusca > Gastropoda > Nudibranchia > Aegiretidae > Aegires > Aegires albopunctatus. The sequence goes on from JASKDV010184459.1 coordinate 4,069, forward strand.
CCCACCCTCAGAGTGGGAAGATAAAGTAAACTAGCACTATTAACAAAATTCTGATAATTTGTGAATAATCCAGAAAAAGGCATTTACACAGAATGGAACAGAATATGTTATAGAAGGAATACAAAACATTTATAAACTAAATATAAAGCAAATTCAAAACCAGAACCTACATCTTACTGAATCATTATAGTGCTTTGAAAAAATACACCAATCAAAATTAAAACACAGTGCTCCAGGGCCTCAAACCACTCGAGCAGTACTAAAGAACCTTGATCTCACTGCTCTTTCTTATGTCTATTGGGTAAGACCTAGAAAATTTTGCACAGCCACTTCTTCGCTTCCTGATCTGTTTAAATTCATTGAATGCTCTTCATTGGAAAAATTATGGATAAAATGGGTATCTTTGGTAATAGCATCATCACTTACTTTTGAGTTGTTCTAACAATTCTACATCTATCAGCTAGATTACATCTAGATCTACAACATGTATTTGTGAGTTGGATAGTCTAGGCTAGGCCTTGGGCATAAATTGTCCACCTCCAATGGCAAAGCATGGAAAGTGGACATAGTCGAAATTGGGAACAATCAGAACATTGAACATTATTCAATGTATAGTTATCAATCTCTGAGGGCCCCACTTTTGTGATCTTCACAGAAAATTTCAACCAAACTGAAAGACTGTCATGTAGAAAAGGTTGTCTGACTTTATAACAGAATACAAAATAAATGGATGGGTAGATAAATTCCCTTGAGGATCCATCAACAGAAAGGTGCCAATAAAAGAAACAGGGAGAAAATGTGTTGAAATTCTCCTCCTCAACACCTCTCTGAGAGAGAGAGAGAGAGAGAGAGAGAGAAAGAGAGAGAGAGAGAGAGAGAGAGAGAGAGAGAGAGAGAGAGAGAGAGAGAGAGAGAATATCCATCCTCTGCTTCTTATTGAACTATGATTAATAACAAAAACTTTGTTAATACTTCAATTTCAAGATCGTGAGATAAATCTTAAACAAGGAAAGATGACATAAGCATCCCACTACAACGGCTTGATTTCATATTGAGAAACCATCAATTGTTTATTGAAAAAAGAATAAATAAGAATGTCATGAAAAAAGTCAATATCAGAAGACTTAACTCACCTTTCCAGGGCTAAAATCAGCAAAATTGGCAAAAGGATCTGAGTTGCCAGGCTTACTTGTACCTGATCCTGAGAAAGGATCTGAATCAAAGTCAGCAAATGGATCAACTTTGGGTTTTGAGAGAGAAGAACTAACAGGCAAGGGACTTTTGGACTTGGGAGGAGCAGGTCGAGGAGGTGGAGCTCTTTTTTGCTTTGAGGGCAGAGTTGGCTTTGAAGCAGAATCCATAAAAGGATCATTCGTAAAACCACCTGAGCTCTGACATGTGATAAAAAGCCAGGTTAAAATCAAATGTTAGCTCTTGTGAATTAAGACATTTATGCAATCAGATTTCTTGACAACTCTTTGTTTCCTAGATCCTTGACTTATAAAATAAAGTGAAACAAAAGTAATTAAAATAGCTTTTAGGTTGAGACCCTCCTATCTTTATTGAGGCAGTGTTTAAAAAGAAGCTAAATATAACTAAAGCATCTATAATATCAAAATGAATTTTATCCATGTAATGTGAATCCATTGTCACTTTTTTTACAACTTTCTTATAATGTTAACTTTGTAAACAGGAGTCTCTACTTCTAAAATTTACCCACTTCTTCTTCTTCTTAAAAGTTATAGCCTGATATTGCATTGTCTTCAACATCATCTATAAAAATAAATATAATTATCCATGTCTACTTTCTTAAGCTCTACAATTAGACCACTTTTCCTTACTGAGTGACTAGATTTGGAAGAAGCGCCTGCACCCCATGAAGTCCCAAAGGCATCAAAAGAATCGGAAGGTTTCTGGCTTGAAGAGTTGTCACTTTTTTCACTGCTAAAGGGGTCAAGGTTTCCAAAAGGATCAGACTGTGGCAATTTTTGTAAAGGAAGAAAATAAATCCATCATTGTTGCTAAGTCAGCCATTTTTTTAATCTCCGTTTTCCTCAACATATATTTAATTTCAAAACTTCTCTGAATCAAACTGATTACAAGGTGTGTGTGATAAGACTGTCTATTTTGAGTTGTCATGCCAAATTGCAAAACATGACTTATAAGAGTACAATAGTCAATTGACTAGTTGAACTTATTTTAGTAGATCATTCTACAAGAGCAAGTCAAAAATAAAAGTAATGCCTATCTATACAAGAACAAATGTACACCCTGTCATGTATCAAACCTCAAATTAAAGCTGAGGATCTCAGGATTCTATCTATACTTTTCAGGAATTCAAAAATTGTGCAGTCCATCTTTTAGTAAGTGCAACTTGGTAAAATTGGGCAACTGGGTTTTTTCTAGCCAACTTTTAACAGCAGTTTTGACGACTTCACCATTTTCATAGTAATTACCTCTAAAAGCTTCTTTCATGGAGCTGAAAAGGTGGAAGTCTGATGGTACAAAATCAGGTGGATAAGGGGCAGTGTCGTCCATTCAAAGGAAATGATTGTCTCCCACTCATGTGAGGGCAAGCATCATCTGTCTAAATGCCTGAGAATTTTTGCTTGCAGGAGTTTCATTCCGAGTTAATCATCACTGCTCATGGCAGAAAATCAACAAGAATTACACCATGAATATTCCAAAAGACAGTTGCTTCTGCCGTTGCTTTGTTGCCAGCGTTGATACTGCTTGACTGGTGTCCAGAACAAGGTTTGTCTGAGAGGATGATTGCCTCCTTATGCTCATCCTCTGACTATACCTTATACATTGAATCCACCTGAAAACGTTACTTCAGATCTTTATACAAATTTTGTAATCTTTTAATGATTCTCCCTCTAAAAGAAGAAATTCAATGACAGCTCTTTGTTTACATCAAACTTGCAATTTTGGAACTGAGTGATGTCATTAAAAATCGCAAGAATTGGAAATTCAACAAAACCAAATATGAAATTTGTTGATGTTAAGAACAAGTAGCATCATTTTTAGACTTGCCCTTGTAATTTATTGTTTTGCGCATCTGTGCCTGCATTGAAGTAGATATCTAAACCTAGATCAAGAAAAAATATTAATCAAATAAGGTCTTAGGACTATGCAGTTCGGCATTCTGAACAAAACAGAACATGAATAATGGGAGCAAAAAATACATAAATATTTTAATATACATCAACCTCTATATCACTGACTCAGAGCATGATATTGATATGATTTTGAAATCTTATTGCAAACCTTGGTTTCATTGGATGATCCAAAAGCATCTTTGAAGGGATCCTCAGAGCCAAAGGGTTCGGTTGATTTGAATGGGTCACCTGAGGTTATATATAAAAAAATATGTGTGAGAAATAAACCTAATAAACATTCCTTTACTAATGTTCATGCATCTTTCTTATTCATTGCACCCCTTACACAGGATACACAAATACATGTAGCAAGAAATGTGCCTTGTAGACATAAATATGCAATAGTTAAGGAAATTATTTTTGCTTTCTTTGAAGACCCCTTAAATGTATTTTTTCCCTTGTTGGAATATATATATACATCAAAAAAGGAAATTCTTAATGCATTTAATATTCTTATCACAATAATCCTATATTCTGCAATTTCTCCTTCCATTTATCTCTTCCTTTTATTAGAGTTCATTATTTTTAACAAATTGTTTATTCTACAATGACAGATGTAAGTCAAACTTTGTTTGATTTGCAGGATATATTCAATTCATTGCTCTCTGCATTTGGAGAGGTTCAATGGTTTGTTTTTACTTGTAACTCACTGTCTTTGAAGGGATCTTCATTTTGGAATGGGTCAGATTCTGTTTCTAAGCCACTGCCAAATGGATCTTGACCTTTGAAAGGATCGTCTTTGAAACTATCCATATTGGAAGAGGAACTAAAATTATTGACACCCATGGTTGGTTTATCAACCTAGGGAAAGAAACAAGTGAAATATTATCTTAATTTAATATTATTATGTCATTGAATTCTTTACTATAACTGAAACCAATATTGGTGTGACCATTGTGAAAATCATGGCTAATTAAGAAAAATTAAACTGAAGTCAAAACATTTAGTTCATAGGAGTTGAAGGAGGAAAATAAAAAAAGATGTTTATTAATTAAATACTATTTAATTGTTGCATTGAATTTACCTATTTTAACTACTTTGGTGATATCAGGGTTTTCAATCTTTGATCGCAATTTTCTCAAAACTAGATTTTCCGACCTATTTTCATTACACTCGTCATATTTTTGTAATGTAAAGTCTGATCTTCATAAATTTGGTATCATATCAAAGTGGAAAATTTATGCTTTCTTGTGATACTATAACTCAAAACCCATAAATGCGACATATGTTCCGATTCGAAGAAACAGGTCACATATGGCTCTATGGACAATAAAGTTTTCATTTTGCGTAAGGAAATAGAATGGTTCAGTAATGATCAGTGTAAAGTAACAAATTTGAATTTGACCCTGTGTCTTCCATCACATTGATCACAGGAAAGATCTGACACATTCTAGAATATTTACAGAGGTTCTTTTACAATTCCTTTAATGATAGCCTAATGAAATTGCCTTAGTTTGGCCTTTAGCATTAATACTTTTTGTATTTAATGTGAGTAAAGAATCATCAGAATAACCGTTATCAAATGCTACTTTAGCATTGAAAGTCCCAAATGTTCCAGATCCAATCATGGATATGAGAACTTAATGGATTTAATACAGTGAAATCAGAAATGTCATCAGATAAATTCCACACGAATATCCAACTGAAGGAGGCTTTAAATGTGTATAAAGTTTTTACTTACAGATGACATCATACCGACAGAGACATCCCCATTAAAAGATCCAAGTCCATTTTCGACACCCTGGTACTGTTCTTTCAATTGCTGTATTTTTGACTTTGTCTAAGAAGACAAGAATATAACATAAATGAGAATTGAAGTAATAATGAAGAGGCAATATAAGCATTAATGAACATATTTCAACAATGATACACCAAAACAGACTTTCCCTGCCACCAATCATGCTTCATGCTTCTGTTGCTTTGAAGGGGTTTTGGACTGGCTTTTTGGATTTTGAATTATTTGAATAATATTCTATCTTATATTGTGCATATTTATTTTGTGAAGCCAATTAAATTTAAATTTTCAACTGCATTTCCTAAAATGTTGATAGTCATGTAAAAGTCAGTATTCTGCAATACAGGTTAAGTAAATATATACAATCTTGCCATTTACTATTTACATCCCTGTTTTCAACTGTTTCCTATTTGAAGAAACTTGCAATGAAGAAAGCCAAAATACCTGATTGATCTGTTCAACAATACCCTGATGTGATTTTCCCAGCTGTTCCAACTGCTGATTACTTGAATCTGATGATTGTTCCAATTTTGATTCCTCATCTCTCAGTTCTATCAATTCTTTTCGCAACTTTGTTAATTCTGTCTCTTGATCCTTGAATGTAAACAAAAACAGTCAACGTTTATTGGTAATGATTAAAAAAACAACAAAGACAAATCAAGCTACTTCAGTTCAGTTAACTCAATTGTTAAAGAAACGTGCATTTAAAGCTCAAAACAGATCCTTCAATGTAAACCAAGAGTAATACAGAGTGATAAATAAAAAGCAAAATTTTTTAATCAAGCTACTTCATGATTAGACAATTGCATTTTGAATTCAAAATACATCCTTGAATTTGAATGTAAACAAAAACACCCAATGTTTCTTGATGAATGATCAAAATAAAAAAACAGGGGACATTTAATCAAGCTACTTTGTTGTTATGTCAATTGTCGAAGACACATGCATTTTAAATTCAAAATAGATCCTTGAATCTAAACAAAAACATTCAATCAAGCTTTATGGTTTACTCAATTGTCCAGGACATATACATTTTGAATTCAAAATAGATAGATCCTTTGGTCAAATAAATTTTCATAGGTGTGACATGCGACGAGGAGAGGATGTAAAAATACATAAGAGAATAAGTAACCAAAAAATTCAAATGTAGAGGATGTTTAATACCACTTAAGTGAATTTTTAAAAATAAAATTCTTTTTTATGGAATAAAAATCTAAAGTAGCTTTTAAGACAAGAAAAAGTTATGTTCAAAGATTAAAATTTAGAGGTTTAGTACTATGTTATGATGTAGATCTGCCCATGCAAAAACATCTTTCCTTGCTTGACAATGTCAGTAAAGTTAAAGTGAAAATAGTTGAACATGATGGAAATAGGGGAAATTTCCAAAAATATAATGTAGTAGATCTAGAGGTTATTTTTATTTATAAAATAAAATAAAATAATGTAAAAAAAAAAAAAGAAAAGAAAAGAGAATTGACTCAAATACATGGAAAGACGATAGAATAAAATGGGCTAAGCTAATTTTGATTAAAATTGAAAGAATTCAAGGCTTCTTAATTAATGGAACTAGATAGCTATCCATATAAGCAAGGTATCATATCTTGTATTATTGAATTGTTCAATTGTTCAATTATCTCCTTCTTCCTTAATATCTTTGTATCCTGTCTAAGTTTGTAAAACCCTGAAAGTAAATAATATAATCTTAATCTGAGTGACACAGGTAAATAATGAAAAAATGAGAATCAAGGTTGAGCTTTTATTCAAATGCTGATATGCTGATAATATGAAATATTGGAAGAATTTTATTTAAAACTTGATAAATGGTGGAACACTAACCATGACTGTTACTAAAACAATGGAAACGTATGTTAAAAAGGTTAAAAAATTTTGTATGCTCTCTTGCACAAACATACATTAACAATTGCATTACATAAAATCAGTGCATGAGCCCTTATTGGCAGCAATGGAAGACTAATGCATTTAAGGGTGGCTCAGAGACAGCATTAAGGTCTATAGCACATAAACTGCAAAAATACATTTTCAAAATTTTTAGTTCTCATAAGGTAAAAAAAAATTTTGATGATAAGTAATGAAAATTTCATATATATCAATAAGAAATATGCTAACATTTCATTCATGAGTTTAAAAAAAAAAGGAATAAGGAAAAGTATGCAATTTACTCCTGCTAAAGAATGCGCACAAGGAATCCTTTCTTGTCACAAGATCTACTTTTCAAGCATCCAAAATCTCAAGATGACCGGTGTCAATAACACTAAAAATATATTTTTCATTGGAATCAACAATATAAGCACTCTTGATTCAGAACAACATTTGCCATCTTTTTTCTGTGCTTTACATTTCATCATAGATGTCGAGCTTATATTCCAATTCATGACCAAAACTTTATGTTAGAAAATTAGATGGCAGACAGTACTTGAGCATCACTAGTAAGTAAAATCCAGAATTCCAAACTTGTGAAAGCCAGGTAGATATGTAAAAATTTGAGCAGAAAACTGAGGAGATGTGACAAATCCAAAAGGATCATTCTTTGAAAGTATAAGCAGGAACTGTAACTGACTACGCTAACTATTCTTCCACAACATGACCATCCACTAAAATTAAAGTGTTTATGTAAGCCCAAAAATCTAATTTGTAATTGTGATTATATAAATAATAATAATAATAATAATAATAATAATAACAGTATATTTCTGTAGCACCTTTTACCTAGGTCTCAAGGCGCTTAAATAAAACTCGACATTAATAACATACATATTATACATTGTACACAGATATAATATACATCATTCAGTGAAGATTGCTAGATTAAGAGGAAAAAGAGAATACATATTATTATAATATCATAGTGCATGAATAATTTAGGCTAGGTTATACAGATAACAAAGCTGAGGCACAGATTAATCTATATATTTTTGAAAAAGATATGTTTTCAAACGCTTTTTGAAAATTGTAACATTACATGCTAGTATCACGTATGCCGGAAGAGAATTCCACATTAAAGGTCTGATCTTAACGAAACTTCTGTCGCCATATTTTTTAAGTTGGTGTTTGAAACTGCTAAAAACTTTGAATTTTGAGACCTTAAATTTCTTGAAGGTGTGTATGGATTAAGTTTTTCTCGAATGTGCAAGGAACAAGAAGGGTCGAAAGAATTGTAACAAAAAAGAGAAACTTTGTATTCGATCCTTGCTTTAACTGGCAACC
>JASKDV010184470.1:0-12188 GCA_032466395.1 Aegires albopunctatus
ATCATAAATAACAAAGTTATTAGCATTGAAAAAGTATCAGTGTTAAGTAAGCTGTTTCCCTGCGGCAGCCCTAGGACAGGCAAATTGTTTATTGGGGCAGTTCTAGGATAAAAAGAGTTAAGAATGAAGTTGTAATTGCAGCAAAGAATTCATATAGGAATATTCTTTCAATATAAACCAGAGAGTGGGCTTCTTTTTCAATGCAAAATAAGAAATGCAAAGATGGGATTGAATTAAGAAAGAAACTTACCATTTTTGAAACCAAGGACATATGATATTGGTTGAGTAGCTGATGATTCCAGTGAATATGGTTTGCCAAACTGAGCCTTAAAACAGTTAAAACCTTGGAGAGACAAGATTTAGAAGAACAAAAAATAGCATTAGAATTTGTAAGCAATAAAATGAAGCTTAACTCTCTCACGTCCATCTATAGCAGTGATTCCCAACCGATCTTAGGGGTCATGCCCAACCTCGGCATTCAAAATTGTACTATTATTCACATGAAAAATCTTATAAGGTAGTTAACTTGGTCTCTCAAAGGCTTTCAAAGACCATAGCATCCATGAAAGAGGACAATAAAAAAAATGAAAGGTCAGTTTCCAAACATATCATAAAGAATAGAAAAGCAGCATTAGAAAATATTTGAATGAAAAATTATTCTGCACATCTACGCATGCCCCATCAAAATGTTACCATGCCCCACGTTGGGAATCACCGATCTATATGGATATTACAGTGGGTGAGTTGATTTAAATTTTATTTTTTAGTTATTCTAATAGCATTCTATTGTGAAAAGAATTGTATTTTCAGTAAATTTGCAATAATATAATAGGCAATGCTTAGTTAATTATACTATATAAATAAATAGTGATAGACAATTATTATCCTTAAGAATTTGCCTCCTTTCTATTTTATTTTGTTTAGCTTTGATTCTTTTGTTTATTTAATGAAAGATTTATTCTTTAACACTCATTATATTATTGTTTCAATATGTTTTGTAGGCTTATTTAAAATGATGAACCAGTTAGGGAATTTGCCAGGGAGAAGGAACTTGGCAAGAATCATGAGATGATCCCAGAGAAATGAATATTATAACATGTAAGTAAAAATTGTAAGACCAGAGCTTGACAGCTAAGAAGCCTGCTACAAACTAATGCTATTGAGACTCTTTGATGTAATGGGGGAATTGGTAAACTAGAATATGCCTCAAGAAGGAGAATATTGTTTAATGGGAATACTTTCAATCTATTGCAATTTTGTATAGTTCCATTAAAAACTGAATTATTTGTATATATACAAATGTACAGTTCTATAGTACCTTTAAGTAATCATATACTGTTACTGCGAATTGATATTTCTTTTGCATACCTTTATAGTTTTGATTTTGCTATTGTAATATTATCATTTTTTTAAAAATATCTAAATATCTAATTAAATGAAGTGTGTGCCAATTTTTAAAAATTAATTTAACTGAGTTTAACTGAGGTAAGTCTTAGTTAATTAATGTGTTATTAATTAGTTTATTCTTGTACATTATTGTGGTTATTATGTGTCTATTGTTATTGTTCAATCAGGTCAATCTGGCTGCAACAAATAGTTGATCAAAGTTATAAAGTAAATTATACTAAAGCTGATTAGGTGACTTACAAATCCATTTCTTTTTATCTGTTTCATAAATCTCCAACCAGAAATCATGAGCTGGAAAGAAAGACGAATATTCAAGCTTTTGATTTTGACATTTCAATTGTTTGCCATTTAACACATTAAGAGGAAATTTATAGTCCTGGTGTGATAATTGAAATGTACAATGTATGATTAGTCTTGCAAAGCTATCTACATTGCATTCATTTGAAAAACTTGAAACAATTCAGAATCACAGAGACAAAGGACATTAAGAGCCCCAACACTCCTATCTTTAAAAACATAGGAAAACAAAGAAAATATATTTATCAAAATCAAAATTGTTCACATTGGAATAAAAATGAGAATCTGAATAAGAAGATTTATTGACCTCACATCTGCATTTTACATTATTACAAGCTTAAGACCAACCACCCTCCATGAATATTATTATGAAAAACTAACTTACCCCTGGAATCAGTAGATGGAGAATGGTAGGTGTGATCATCATCAGAGGATAAAGACTTCACCTTGCGATTTGATTTGATCTTTAAGTCTTTCTTGAGGTGAAATGAAGGGCTCTCTTCAAATTCTGATTCAGAACTGTTGGGTCAAAAATGCAAGCTTTATTAAATGTAATAAAGAGGTAAAAGAAATATGAAAAATCGTTTGCTTCTTTTTTCTACCATCTTTATCAGATATATAGAAGGGTAAAACATAACTATGAAGAAGCATTTTATAAAGAATGAATACAATTTTAAGTTTAATGCTTCTGTAATCACCATTTATAGGTTAATTAGCAAATTCACTAATTAGCTTGATGAGAAAAACTGTAAAAAGAAAGAAAAAAATCAACAACAAACAAAATCGTACAACAAAAGAGAAAATGCAAAAGCAAATAAATAAAGGAAAAAAAATCACCTTATATCCTCTTGAACTTCAAAAACTTTCTCAACTTTCTTGCAAGGTTTCTTCCTTGTTCTTTGTCCTCCCTGCAACTCAATAGCATGCTCATCATCTGCAAAAACATCATTTTCTTCATCTTTGAGACTTTGGCTGTTTTTCAGCCTTGCTTGCTCCTTTGATCTTCTTACAGACTGTACACGTGATGATGATGATGGGAATGAGGATGGGGGTGTTTTACATTGTGAAACAGTTTTAGCAGTAGATTTAAAATACTTTGACGATGATGATGAGGATGATTTGGATGGCTTCTCATCTTGCTTCATTTTCTTGTTCTCAAAAGCCGGACCCTTTTTTGCTTTTCCTGAGTAAGGTGGACATCAAAGTGATTCAATTAATGCAAAATATTTAATTTGAATGATAATTTTTAAAATGTTTTAACGGACATGATATATTTAGGGTCTTAATTGGGATAAAAAGGATATCTTCAAAATAATATTTCATTCTATATAATATAGTACAGCACATCCTCCATGCTAAGTCAGCAAACAAGGCTATTAATTCCTATTTGATACCAATTCTATCATTTGTTCAATTCTCATCTCCTTTTCTGTACTCCTCAATATTTCTGCTGGTTTTCTTCTTCCTGCTTGCAGCTGGTGTCCATCCTATAGAATCTGAAGGTATGTCTCATTATCGTCATCTGACTTTTGTTTGCATAAGTCAAAGTGACCCATTCAATTTCCATCTTCTCCTTCTTCTTTCCTTTTTCTACCGCCTTCAACACACTAGAATTCTGTAGAATATCTTTCTGTGTAGACTTCTATGGTAGGAAATTCGAATTTTTGCCAGAGTGATGGCCGCAATGGTCTGCTCTATCAATTTCAACTACCAAAGGTTCTTTTACATGTGCAAAGGCACATGGGACCTCCAAGCTTATCATCCGTCTCTGATAGGACTAGGCACTTAAATTCCACCTACCACAGGATAGGGGAACAGAAGAAATCCGAAAAATCGGATATCAGCGAAAAGTCTGCACCAATCGGGATTCGAACTTGAGTCGAGTGTGAACCCACGACCATTTTGGCTTCGTAGGCCAGTGCCGAAACCTACTGAGCTATCCGCACCCCATCTGCATCAGGCAAGTAGCCTTTATGATTGCTTTTTATCTCCTCTTGAATAGTTTTGCATTGTTATTTATGGCAGGACCATCTCAGATAAATGGTGAGAAGAAAATTACCTTTAGGATTCCCCTTGGATGGTTTTTTTGTCATGGAAAACTTTGTTGGATGGTTTGAGGCCTGAAAGATTAATTTTGATATTTTTCTGTATATCAAAATATAGGACCAATCCTTAAAAAACCCACAAAAAACTGCTTTAATGTATTGTTTGTTTTTTTTCTTCTTTTAGCTTCATTCAAAAAATAGTAGAAATTCATAACAGTTAAAGACTATGTCATTTTTTAAAGCATAATTTCAGTCCAAATTGTGACCTATCTATTTCAATAACATAATCTATGATAAAATATAATATAAGATAACTTCATAGAATGACTTTGATATTGTGAAAGAAAAAAAAAAAAGCCCCTAAAACCCTCTATATTAAATCAAACAAAATTTTGAAAACAGCTTTTTCAGTTGATAGAATTCAATTCTAACCACTTAATAATACTGACCTGGTCTGATTTGAATGGAATGGGCTGGAATGATAGGATCAATCGTACTTTGAAACCAAGGGTTCTCAGAAGACTTATAAATATCTGAAATATAAAGTACATTAATTTTCAATGGATCTATCATTCTATTCATATATTGGAAATTTCCACCCAGAAAGTATTCTAGAGATGAAATCAATGAGAAAACTGCATGACAAAGTCCATGATGTGGTCAAATTGTGTTACTATATAGATCATCAGCTTTTAATACTACTACAGTTGAGAAATTAATATTGATTTCCCTCTAGATAAAATCCAGTTGACACAACTTTAAGTCACTCTACTCTAACTTTAAGTATTTCACCGCAGACATTGAATCTTTTCCATGCAAGTTTCTGCTAATATCAATTCAAACTTCTAAGCCATATTTATTGATAAATATCCGGTGCTTTCAATTGCTTGCAAGACTGTCATTCTAATAAATGGATAAACAAGATCATAATCACTCACCAAATTAAGGCAATGTTTTTTATGATTTTTAAAAATTTGGTATAATTACAAGTTTGTTGAATTTTACTAATTTTTACAATGATTTCCCCTCAGAAAACAATGGGTTTCCACAAAATCACTTAAATAACCTTATTTTTCAAATTGACTAGAATAAAGGAAAATGTATAATTACAAAAGAAAATCCTTGGAAATATTTCTCTATTGCTTTATACAAAGTTGATATAGATTGTAGTTAGCACAAAGTTTTTCAAAGCTGCAAATTGTATGAGGGTACCATAATGACAGCTTTAATCATAATACTTTGTTCTTTGTCAATGTTTTTTTTTATTTGAAGCAGAAACTAAAATATAGTCTTCCATTTTACTTGCATATCAAATAAAATATCATAATATCATAAACTTATAATTTAATAGAAAGCATAATTACTCACATAGACCCACATTCTTGCATCTGATATTGAGATTTTGTTGACAGCTTTGACCATAGATGCCAAGGAAACCTATAACAAAACATTCAATTTCCTTAAAAGTAAATGTATATAAAGCTGTTGAAAATTTTCCTGCAATTTCAAAGCATTGCCATTGTGTATACCATTTTATATACAGATATAAGAAAAATATTTCATGCTTTTAAAATATTTATGATGCACTTTCTTATCGTCCATCAATCAAGAAATTTTAAATGTATAAATTATGCTCCTTGATACTGTATAAAATGCAGATTTAATTTGAGTTACTTGTCTTTGAAAACTGCAGATTAATCTTTTGCCGCAAAATTTTGTATTATTAAATCAAGTGCAGACGTGTAAAATGTCTAGCTCGTTTAAACAGTTCAAATAACAAATCCTTAAAAGAAGCCATAAAACAAACAAACAAACAAACAACTCTTTATCACATCATGAAGCTTCTTAATCCAAGCAGTTTTAATTAAAATAAAGTATCACCCCATCCCAATACACCCATGATTTCTCTTTTAGCTGATTTTCAAAACAAGTAACAATTAAAGAGGTCTCCACCTACAACATTGGATTCAGGACGAATTTCAAGGAGGGTAATTAATTAAAGTGATTTTACTTAAAGTTAGTCAAGTCGTTTGAAAAAAATTGTCTTCAAACTTCAGCTTGCAGGCAAGTGTTTAAGCAGAAAACCTTTGGCAAACTAATGAATGAAGTGACACTTCACGAATGTGAGGAAATGTAGTACATATTTCATGTCTTAATTGGTTGCTGATCTTTACCAGTGAGAGAGGAGCATAAGGGAGGTAGACCAGCTAGGCAATTGGCTAGCCTTTGTTATGAATAGAGAATAGAGGAGACACACTGTTAATTTTTACCAATGAAAGAAAAATAATCAATCGCTTAGGCAAGGTGAAATAACTTGTCAAATGGGCAGTGAGTGTGCTGGGCTTTGCTGTAATCACACAGTCGAGAAAATAATTAGACATATAAAGTAGTGCTATTGTCCTCTAGACTCAGGCATGCACATTCGCTAATGGCTGGTGTATAGATATCATGATGGGATAGACATATTTTGATCTACATTGTAGTAGTTGGCATGGATTACTTTTTTACGAGAAAAAAATCACTCATCATTTCACACTATCAAAACCATGATCATAGCCAGATCTTTTGTTTCGAGTTGATTCTTAAGGGAATGAATCTATATGGTAAAAATTACGACTCGCTGAAATACTGAGTTCTTTGATGGGCAAATGTATGTATTGGAGAAGCATAATAAGACTTACCACATTGTCTTGAGATGCACCAGAGACCTGGTTTAAGGGAAATGTTTTTCTATACCAGGTAATGAGGGAATCAACTTGTTTTTCTCCAGACCTTCCAGCTTTGGAGGTAAGGTTTTTAGGAAGAATGGACATGATCATGGCAGATAAAGTTGGATCGTTCAGAATGGTATTTTGTCTCATACCATAAGCAATAAGACAAAGCAGGTGGGCCTACATGAGATAATTTTGAGGATAGAAGGATGAAGTATAAATAAAAAAAAAAAAAATAAAAAAAATAATAGAGAGCATATAAAATTTATATGGATATTTCAAACTTTATTATCTTCATTATAACTATAATTATTAGATCTATTATTTTTATTAGAATTATCATTACATTTATTATCTTTACTAATTATAATATTATTATTATTTTTATTATTAATCACTGACCCTTTGCAGCATTGCTTGCAAAGAATAAATAAACACAATGAAAAAATCCAAAACAAAGCTTCAACCATCCTAAACTAAGAAAGTGAAGTAAGTTTGGCTTGCTCAGGGCAGGGTTGAATGGATTTCTTTGACAACGTGCGATTAAAAGTAAATTAGAAAATCAAAATAAGTTAATTTATAGACATATCTATTGCTAATGAGGTTCCCACCTTAGGAAGACATAATTTTTTCAAAATTTTGGTCATAGATTATTTTTAAATGGTGTCGTTTCAAAGCCTTCGTCAAAATAGTGCATTTATGCCTTCTAATATGTTTATTAGAGGATATTTGAATATTATTATTATTATTATTACTACTAATATGGATAATAATTTTACAATCATTAATCAATCTAAAGAATAACAGCAACAAATTAGAATCACACAAGTACATACACATTGAATTTTATGACAGAAAAAAGTTATTTTCTAGAATTTATGTTTAGACCGATGTAAATTTTGTGGAATGTCTCTTTAGGTCAAATTAAAACTAGGTCTAAATCTATTTTTAGTAACCCTTAATTATGATGCCTGAGGTCATTCTTGCCATATGTTATTCTTGCTGTGCGGCAGGAATAATAGTGTCGAAATGAAAAATTTGTGAAATAATACAAACCTTGTGCATATTAGCAGCTACTTCTTTCTTGAATTTCCTTACTTTCCGCTCAAAGTAAATTTTCCAATCAAATGCTTTTTTCTTCCTAACGGACAAAAAAGAAAAAAAAACCCATGAAAAACCAAATACATAGGCCTTATCTTGTAAATCAATACTTTTTAAAACAAACATCATACATAGTAAAATAACTGATATCCTTAGTTATGACTGAAGACTTTATTATAAATGTAACATTAGACCTATGGTTGTTATGAAATTTGGCACACAAAAAAAAATAAAAAAATAAACAGAGACATCATTAAGTCACTTAAAGGTGTGATTTAGCCAATGGAACGAGCTGCAATTTCAAACCATTTAATTAACCATGGTCATTCACAGAGGATCAAAGATGCTATAAAGGCTCAATTACATTCAATAGGCTACATCCTAGCTGATTTTGTATTGATTTACCCATTTCCACGAATAGTAATTTGGTGATCTTAGGGTTTTCCAAGACTGCCTTATATACAGTCAAAAGTTCTTTTACATGCATATAATAACTTATTTGAGTTATCTGTGATTCTGATGTAAAACAAGTCTAATATAATGGGCTGAAAATCAGCATTTGTCTTAAAAGAAAACATTCAAAATATTATAATATTTTAATGGCAACAAGAATCATAACGATAAAACATCCATTATTCAACATATAACATGAAATAAATCCTTACTTTTTTCTCTTCAGGATGTCTGGCAAATCCATTGTTATTTCTATTGGTTTATCTGGAAGCTGAGATTTCTTGGATTCATGTGGAATATGATGCTCTTTTAAAAAAAAAAGAAAACAAGACAATGTAGACAGACACAGCAGTAATCTATATTCTTAAATAATCTTTTAGCTTAAATAAATCCAGAATATAGTAGAGGTATAAGTATTTGCTTTACTTTCATTAATAACAAGATTTGATAGGAATGAAATTTCTTTAGATTTCTCCGTTATCCTTTGTATAAATTGAGTTCAACTCATATAAAAAATACTCAACCTTGCAAAGAGAAAATATTGTTATGGTTGCAGCCTGTTTTTAAATGAAGAACTTATGTAAGAAACTTTTCATTTTGCCATATATGCTACACTTTTTACCCCCTTTTTTACCTTGTACATCTTCCCAGTCTGACAATTCTTCTGATCCATCTGAGTCCATGACTTGATCTTGATTGCGGTCCATTTCACTTGCCGTTTCATCCTCCCCAGTGCTTCCTCCATCCATAGGAGAAAATTTTGAATCTACCGTTGGAGCTGATTGACCTTCCATCATCATAAGAAGGGCAAGGGGGTCACTGGTGTGTGCCAGTCTAGATGTTGATGGGCCAGGTTCCATATGAGAAGTAACTGCTGACAATTTTCCTGTAGTCTTTAAAGATAAAGATGCTCCCTTCCCACATTTACTTTTCTTCGAACACGGTTTTTCCACAACAGACTTCTTTGTCTGCATGGAAATCTTTTTTCCCACTTGCTTTTCTTTCAAGTTGCTTGAAGACTTGGTTGATTGCTTGCAACCAGAATTATTAGATTTTGATGTTGCTTCCTTTTTGTTACCAGGTATTGTTTTCCGCCTCTTGTTTTGATGAGTTGAAGTAAAGGATTCTGTCCTCCTACTTGAGTCCATTTTTTTCTTGTTTTCAAACTTTGTGGAGTCAACTTCATTCTGAATAATAACCTTTTCAGGTACCTCTGAAGAGCTGCAAGAACCCTCCACTTCATCATGGAGTGAACTTTTCCTCTTTGTAGCTTTTTTTGGTGTAAAATTGCTGCTTAATTTTTTTGAAAGAGTGGCAGATCTTTTTTCTGCACCTGATCTGGCAGGTTTTCCATTAATGATATTACTGAGAGAATTGATAGATGATCTATCATTCTCAATTTTTTTTATCTCAGGTTTCTTGGTCCATGATTTTGCCTTGCAAACTGATGGAAAAAGTGAAGAAAAATTACACCTGAATGCCGTTAAATCACACCAATTTTTAAGAATCAAGTGGTCTATATTGATAATGTGGCACCTTAAAACTTAAAGGCCAAAAATAAAGTACATGGAACTATTTTATGTATATAACGAAGGCAAAACAGCGACTAGTGTTTAATGACAACAATTTTACAATTAAATGTAATTCTACGAGATAGAAACAAATCTATAAGCCTACCTTATTGGCAACCTATGGCCTAATCAAGACATGAATATCATCTTTAGTTTTCAGAGGCTTGGTGTTAAAACTTAAACCTGTCTTTCTCAGAATTGAGGAAATGTCAGTTAAGGTGATATGCCTTTCCGTGACACGCACACAAAACTAACAACCAATGAGAATGTAACTGGCACTTACACTTCCTTCAAGCAACTACTCTGCCAATACACAAATCCACGGGTTGGCATCACAATGCCTAAAAAATATGCAATTGCATTTGGTGGATTGATTAAGGGTAACTTAGTGTTATTTAACAAAATTAAAGTGTTTTTGATCAAAAAATTACCACTCCCTGGAATCACAACAAACCATTGGCATGGCTTGATTTCATGAGGTCGTCCAGAGGTTTTGCTTTGATTTCTGGCCAAACTCTCCACGTTTGACAGTCTAAATCTGCCATTATATCTGCGAAGTGTGTATTGGCCATATGTAGGCTATTAAACATTTATAATCATAAACCAATTAAAAAATCGTTTCTGTTCAGGAAAGCTATAGATCTAGCTAACAGGGTGCAATAAATCAACAATAATATAATTATAGTGCGGCCGGATAAAAATGGTTCACGGTTTTTGGCTTTCTTTCATTGATTTTTGCACCTACGTTTCTGATATTTAACGTCAACTTGTAAATCAATTTGTCTTATTTGAACATTATTTTTTCATAAAAAGTTTAAGACAGGAGGAAAGGATTTCACTTGTATTACTACAGCTATATTAAAATTTATATTAGGTAAGGATCGTCACTTTTAAGAAGTTTATGATATCATAATAAATTATTGTTACCACACCGTTTTGGAGGAAATCATTTAAACATAATCGTCTGTTTATTGATATACATGTAAACGCAGAATGCAGTTCATGTGTTTGAATATGAAGAGGAATCACCAGCTATCAGCCTGCTACTTCTTATGTAACTGGCAATACAAATATAATTGATGAACTATAATAAATCTGATTAGCACATCAAACATAATGTAACACATTATGTAAAAGAATACTGTAAATATTAATCGTTACTTTCTAATGATGAAGATGATAAATTATTATCCAAAGGAATGATGACAGAGTGATGTTGTGGCATTACTCCATCTAATGTAATGTTCATTTCCTCCTGTTTTCAAATGTGGAAATATATGCATTTAAATGCCAATCTTCCTGTGTTTGAGTTTGTTCCATTTATCATAGTGTCCTTTACAGTAAATTTGGTGTTCCTTCTTGCTACTTCTCCTTTCACTGAGCCCAAATATGTTTGATTGGACTAAGTTCACATTGGTAATGGGGTAACCTAAGTACCTCATGTCCAAACAGAGAAGAGACAGTCCGCTTTGAAAACTTTTGTTTAATTTATTCAGTTCCGCTTTGTTTAGACAAAATTTAGGAGCATGCAATGCCACATGATTGCAGCCACAAAATCATAATATCTGCTTTTTTAGTTGCTGATGAAGGTCCTTGACAATACAGCCGGATGCCTCTTGAGCAAGGAAAGACAGCAAACGTTCCTTCAGCCAATGCTCGAAAACAACTGCATTCACCTCTGAAGGATGCAATTACAGCCGTCAAAGGAATGGCCCTCTGACAATTCTAATAGAAAAACCTAGGGACATCATAGGATCATTGTTATTCATGCAGGTGGTGAAGACACTGGGTTTTGGGAAGAACGTGTTGTCGTTTCTTCTTCCATGCAACTGGATTGCACGGATTATCATTCAGAAGTGTTATCAGCAGTCATCTTTTAATATCGGCTTCTAAGAGTGGTTTGGGATATAAAAGTGCCTCGATGTTCTTTTCAGCAGCTTATTGATGGAAAAAAGTACCGGTAGGCTTCCCTTAGAGGTGATTCTTGGGAGTAAAACCATAGAGCTTTAAAGCTGCAGATTTAAGTTCAATGTTAACTGATTTGGACATAATTAAAGAAAAAAAACGTTGAATCAAATGTACATTGCAGCACTAAGCATTATAATACATTCGAAGCTGTTATTCTATGATAGTTAAAACATTTTGAATTTATTTGTATACAGTGTTACAAATTGGTTTTATTCTTTTTTAAAAATTAATGAATACACAGTTATTTTTAAAACTTATTTATAGAATTTATGAAATAATAATCAATTTACTCTTAAATTTTTGAGAAAATTGAATTTGAAATATATACACCAAATTTGAAAATGTCCAAAATATGATAGTACTTTCAAGCTCAATATTACAGAACAAACTAAAGCTCACAAAAGAGTCGGGTTTTCACTAGAGCCGGGCTGAGTTCGACTTTTTCAAGTTCGATAAGTTCTAACTTTTTCGACCCCAAGTTCGATGAGTTCAAACTTACGGTCTTAAGTCTAGCCGACGAACTTGGGTTCTAATGACCAGCGAACTCAAAATTAAGATCGAACTCAAAATTAAGATCGAACTTGAAACGAACTCAAAATTGTTAGTAAGATCGAACTTGAAACGAACTTAAAAAC
>JASKDV010184481.1:0-12188 GCA_032466395.1 Aegires albopunctatus
GGGGGGGGGGGGGGGGGGGAGCGGCCAGGGTTTCAAGTAGAACACACATGTACATATATTTTGCGGGTCCTTGTCAAAATCTTCTTTTTGTTTAATTAACATCTTCCTCTTTTTATCCAAAGTTCCTTTGGTTTTTATTACGGAAAAAAATTGTCGTTGACTTTGAATGCACTCGACAATTAATATGCAATGTGGTTTCGGGTGCTTCATGTTACTGTGAGTGGGGGTAGGTAGGTATGTTTGAAACGTTGCCTATGTCCTTCTTGAAATTGGCATTGTCTTTTCTCATCGTTACATTGTATTAGAATGAATAGGAATTATGGTGGTGGTGAGATTGGATGCATCGAGGTGACTTATATATTCTAAGATAAGCTGATAAGGTACTGATAATATTAGAGACGATTATATCCTGAATGCTATATTGGCCTCTCGCGCTTTTCAACCACTATCATCACTTCCCCTGGTCGATAGCAACATTGAACACATGGGAAAAGACTGACAGCCTGACGGGCGTTATACAATATGTTATCGACGACGATGACTCTTTATTAATGACCAGGTAATTATTCTTACCTACACCAGGTGAGTTACACGAGGCATGGCGTCATCGCTGATGACCGGTGACTATCGAGAAAAATTAGCGCATGGCACGTCACAAAGCTGACATTTGGGTTGTGAATTAATGCGCTGATGTTTTCGTGTTTGAACACAGGCCCGGCCTAACAGCATACAGGGTGGTATTTGCAGAATGACCAAAATTATTCCATTTCAATGTCCGTAACTGTTGACTCCAACGATAAAATTTATCCTATGCCATGTATTCTGATATTTTGAATGCCATTGTCATTGATTCTTCAGTACGGTTGATATCCCTTGTGACGCCCTAGCTAGACATTGCCTGATTAAAAATGTATAATAGTCTAGTATCAACAATCAACATTGAATTGGATTCATGAATGTTCTAAAATGAATAAGATGTTTAACGTTATTAATTAAAAACCGACCTACGAGAAGAACGATAACGGTAAACATTAGATGAATATTTCAAGTTAAAATGTTCTTTTAAGGTCTTAGGTCCGGGCCACAGAGATAAGGAAACGTAGATCATGTGACAATATCACGTGCCAGGTGGGTTTTTTTTGTTTTTTTTTGTTTGTTTGTTTGTTGTATAGCATCCTATTTCATAGCCTCGAATCACAAATTTTCGTCAACTGGCTGGCACTCAACGTGGAAACAGAAGATTCAGGTTCACAAAGTACACGTAAGTTTAAATGTGCAATGAGTACGACTGGATTATTATCTTGATATGCATAACATTGTCTACGTCTCTATTTCTGCTCTCGTGAGAATTGTAGTTTCATTCATTGACTTAAGGAGGGGATAAAGGTCGAAAAGGGAAATCCCTTCTATGAAATGGCAAAGGTCAGACCCAGCCGGATGTGCATTGTTTTACTTTCGGGATTGACTCCCACTGATAGCCTCCTGACTGACATCGAAACAAACATAGGTGCGAGGTATTTCAAGGTAGAGATAAGTTAAGGGAATTGTAGAGCGCTTTGTCATAACTTGCTCTTTCATTGCCCTGTTTCATAACGGGATGTTTCTTTATACCGATTTGTCGAAGATTTTAGTACAAAATGAATGGCTCATTCTTGTGACAGAGCGGTCTTAAGGTAGGCTTTTGGGCTGATAATCAAAAGGCCCCTGAGTCGATTACCGGTAGGGCGCATTGTTGAATTTTTGGGAAAGCTCTTTTCAGGAATTTTCTTCGCCATTCTCAATGTAGAATGAGTACCAGGCCATAGATAGAATCGGTTATTATCATTATACTGGAGGGGTGCTTTCTTAATTGTCCATCTTCTTGCTTCCTAATTAATTAATGGGTTGAGAATGATTGTAGAATGAAATGCCTTGTCTTTGAAAATGGCATTGAGCCCATTCAGTGGGAACGTGCTATATAAGAACACGCTTTAATTTGTTTTCCTTTACTCTTTCAAGCAAAATTGTCTAGTAATCATTTCAAGAAAGGGGACTAGTTAAGAAAAAGATTGACAGGGTGACCGAAAGTGTCAAAGCGTGGGCGTAAGCTTCAATTTGTCGCATCCTTCATCTCAAATTATTCTCTTTGATTTCAAAGATTTTATTCCCGGAAAAGACAAATTATAGCCACCTGGTAGTTGTAGCAGTCTATGAATCTAAAAATATTTTTTTCCTGTCTGTTGGGTATTCATTTCTTCGTGAGTCAAGTCACGTGAATGACGTCAAGAATATTAAGAACTATTGAACCTTTTCAAAGAGATATATACCAGGCGTTCATAAACTCGGAACAGACAAAGAGATTGTTAAAATATTTACGTCACAATTCATTAAAGACAAGGACAGAAATGACTTCATAATCTGAGTATGAATTGAGGATATGATCACGAAACAATATTATGTCATGACCTAAATTGATAAGATATTAGAATAATGGCGTTGTTATCGAGTAGCGAAATAGGGCGTCTTGCAATTGAAAGGGTGCGACTTAAATTTTCACCAGCGTTTCGTTTGGAAAAGCTTTATTCAAATCTCATTCAATTCAGGCGAATAATAAGCAGTATCAGGTAAAAGCGAGGAATATCGTCTCTGTAAGCGATAAAATGGCTACGCCACTGTATTCTTCCCCAAGGATTTGAAAAGGTATGAAAAGACCTGTCTGGGAAAAATGTGGTGCACCTTTTAGATATCTGTGCTTACGGACAGAAGAAAGAAAGAAGTAATAACGCCGGTAAAATTAGTCCACTGATACTTTAATGCTCATCAAGCCTCACAACAAAATTTCGAATTGCACCTGCACACATTTTAGTTTGTTACTTTGTTGAAGAAAACAAATTTTGTTGATTACGTTTGTTGGTGTAATGATATAATTTAGATAATGCATTTAGTTTTGGTTACTGGTTTTCATTAATAGAAATTGTCATATTTTGAATGACCGGCCATCATCACAAAGATAACAGTCGAACATACTGAATAGATTAGCGAAAGATTAAAGAACGCTTGAAGATAATTTGGAATGTGAAGGCTTTTTAGATACCTTCTGCAAAGGTAATACAAGCTGCTGCGAGTGAAAACTATTAATGTCATGACGGATTGATCTTACAACTATTTGTCTTGATCATTCTGCCCCAATGTCCGCGACATATCACCATGAATTGAATCCAAAACATAATAACGCCTCGCGCCAATCGGGTTAATGACTCAGTCATCGAAGGCGCTTAATCCTCACAGCTGAAGTTACCAATGCGTGTATCTGGGGAGGAGAAACTTAGACTGGACGGTCGTCCAAATAGGTGGTAGTCTAGGAATAGAATCGATTTTTCTATTCATAGATCATTTAATTGTCCGTTATTTCTGTCAGGGACTTCTGGTTTCCAAACAGCAGAGTGAGAAGTGTAGGCTTGTGCGAACGGGTACATTAACTGATTATGCGACATGTACCCAATTGGGAATAAGCCATTATCACTATTTAGGAACTATTTATGTCTCCATTGGTTGATGAATTTTCGCTAAGTAGTAGAAAGGTAACATGGAAATGCGGTAAGATCTATTATTAGAATCCTAAAATGGGATTGTTAATTGTTATTAGTAACAACTAATTAATAATGGAATTGTTAAACGACTTGTGTATACAGCAACAGAATTCACAACAACTTATCTGGCAACATAAGGCAGAAGGGATAAGACAAGAAATTTTTGTTCTTAAAATTTGTCAGTGAAACATCTTATTTGGAAATGATGTCCTTGGTATATTAACAATAATTTACTCGCTATAAAATAGTTCTGATCTGATTTGTATTTTTTCATATTTCTTTGAGCTTTCCATGACTAACCAAACTACATGTATTACGCATCTCACCAAGTATCGGAACCAAGTATTATAAAAGAAAGAACTGTTAAAGGAAAAGAATGTTCATTCATTTTTCACCATTGGTTATTGTCAGCATTGGTTCCCTTCTGAACCGCGGGTTGTCTGTTCAACTATTGTAAGGGTGGTTTAACAAATTTTACAGGAGGACGAAAAAACATCACCATTTATTCATTCTTTAAGCTTTGGCGACAAAATTTGGATATGTTGTGTAAAGGTCGATAATACATTTATGTCATTGTTGTTTCTAACATAAGAATCATATGCATGACGTAATTGACCAATTGGTAAGTTACAATGCTTGAGGACACATATTTCACCAGATGGCTGTCATTGTCATTGTTATAACTCTAAGTTACAATAGTTGGCAGGCAACAAGCGCCCTATATGAGTGCAAAACACGTAACATGCAATAGTTGAAAAGTGATGCTCAAGATGAATTTATTGCTAAATCTACATACACCCCTTTATTTATATAACAAATATTGATCACAAAGTTGAATCAGGAGCGCTTATAAGTGTCACAAAGGTTCTAAAGATTATATCCACGAAACAATGCAAATACATTTCCCATAAAATATAGACATGGATCTAATACTACATTCAGAAAGCTTTATATCAAACTTACAAGACGTAATCTTTGGAAAATCATATCGTGTATACAAATATCTGGCATGATACTTTAAAAGTATATGTGAAAAATTGCTCGTAATGCTGCAATAATGCAAAACGAAATACATCTACAAAATCTGCAACAAATCCGGGCCATACATTATGGTAAGTAGTGGAGTGGAGAAAAGATAATATCCATGCATGAGCCATACATTAAGGCAGGCAAAGGTAATGACAATGTAATAATTGTGTCTTTAACTCATTTAGATTATTCATGCATTTAGAAACGAGGTATAGTCAAGTGAAATCAGTTTAAATGTATGGAATTATACCCTGCTTACACAACATTGTACAACGATCTTTGTATTTGTCTCTACTCATGGGGGTGACAGGACCACTATTACAGGAAATTCAATTGAGTAATAATTTATGATACAGGTAAGGAGCACCTCAGGCCCATCAGAATAATATTGTATGTTAGCAATGTTCAATTCGTTACCAAATAACGCCCAAAATCTAATTGCATCCAATTTACTTTGCTTCGCTCTGTGTCTGTTTCAAAGTGTTTATGTGTTTACTGATCTCTTTAAAAATGATAAAAACGGGATAGCCGCAACAAGTCTAAAATCCAAAATATGGGGTGGCTAATGAATAGGTTAAACTAAGGGCTGTCACATGGTCAGAAAATGATGCCACCATTAAATTGCTAAATTTTTTATATTTCTCTAATTGAATCATGTGGGATAACAGTAAAAGAAACAAAGCAGCAAAAAAAAAAAAAAAAAAAAAAGAAAAAAAAAAAAAGGACTGCAATTTGTAATATGGAAAGCACGGAGAAAATAAGTTTAAAAAATTTAGTTCAGAGGTTAAAATAGGGCCAACTGAGAGCCTTGAATCTCAAAAGAGGGCCAACAGAGGGCTCTCAGGCAAGCAATACTCATAAAAATCATACTGCCTCTTTGGCATTTCGGGCAGTTCATTGCTCTGCGCCAAATATGGGGAATGGATAGTTCAGAGGGTAAGGCGCTCGCCTACCAAGCCAAAGCTCCCCGATTCACAGGCACAGGCTTGAATTTGAGATTCGAAGTTTTCGGGTTTCCATCTGCTCCCTATCTTTGCTAAGATAAAATGAGTGACAAGTTTTATCGGAGATGGTCTTTTATCAAGGAGGTCCCATGTGCATCTACGCATGGCTGTTTATAAGACTGTCCTGGTATACTCTGAGATCACCAAAGATCGCCAAAGAAGTAGAAATGGATACATTCAATAAAACAATAACAACAATCAGCCTCAACTTTCGTCTCCTACCATGCCCTATGGTTTGTTCCGCCCATTCTCCTCTCTTATTTCTTTGCAATTGTTTGGGTTGCGGTCATTTTTGATCCTGTCTCATTTTGGACTTGGGAATGGCTGGATGTAAGCGTGATTATCGTCAGACCTTTATTGATCATGTTGTTGAATGCTACAATCAGGTTCGATAGCTGGAAAGAGCATCAATGACTCACTTGTTGATGTCGGGGTATCCATTTAGGTTATGAGAAGTCATCATCGACGATTGCTTTCTCTCTCTTTTCTATCTTGAATAATGGTGTCGGGTTTGACCAAACAGAAGAAGAATTCATATCCAATGTCTGACGCTCAAACTAGGTTTCCAACGACAATTTTACCTTGTCATGTTCAATCAATTCCTGATCTTCTGTCATAATTTCTGCAGACAAAGTTGTTGAGCTTTCAAGCTTGAATTCTTTTCCTGGTGAGATCATTGATTGCATGTCTTCAGAAGAGGATACAAAGGAAGCTGTGCAAGAAGTGTCCATTGGTTGATTTGTAAATGACACTTGAGAGATGGAAGCTACGTCAAGACGAGGATCACGATCTTGTAAAAGACCTATTAGTAGACTATCATCTTCATTAAAAATATCATTATCTAGTTGCACACTTGCACTCGTTTCATTTTTACATCTCTGATGTGTTGTATCTGGCCAGCGAGAGATGCTATTTCAATCTCCTAGAAGTAGAACAATGTTATAATCCGTGAACATGCGATTTACATTTACAAAGAAGGGAAAGAAGCATGGTATGGTCATTGTACATTCAAATAGAATTTATCGACGTAAAATTAAATGGAACATCTCCAAACCTTAAGACTGAGATATCCTTCTTATTGTTTAGATTCGAAAGCATTTGACACATAATTTCATTCATCTAAAATATTAAGCCTTTGGTATCATCATGAACTAGATAATTTTTTTGCTGTTATTATGGGTCTGATAGAGCTCTGTTAATACAGCAATACAAAAACAAACCAAAAAAAAACTCGCAAAAAAGAGGGAGACATTTTGGAATGATGTGGTTATTAATGATAATAATAATACAAGCATTTCTTACCTCTTTTGATGATTCCCATGTCAATGCAAGTTAAATGTTTACAAAAACTTCGAGTAAAGAAAAGGTTGCGTTATAGATAGAAAGCAAAACCTCAAACTAATAAATCAAACATTAACACAAGTGAATAGTTTGACTTTATTCGGACTTTTACAAAGTAGTAAAAGATAAACTGAAGGTATAACCATGCCCCATTTCATAGCACCCCTCAACCTAGCTTAAGCATGTCCCCTACAAAAGTATATTCATTGACTACTTTTACTCATAGTTTCTAGAAGGTGATTATCCACATCTATTGTAGTTTCACACTGGCACTGTCTCGTACTGTTTTTAGCTTTAAGCTAAGTTGTGTGTACAACGATTGTAACTCACACTTACAATAGTTGGACACCAAACTAGGCAATATTTTCAAGGTATGTTGTAGGCTTACTATTGTAAGTCCGACTTGCCATACTTGAGCATACACATTTTTATTAGTATCGTTTCCACAATACATTGTTTCAACTTGATAGCTTTGTAAGGTAGTGTCGCCCAGCCTTGCTATATTTAGACAATGTGTGTTGTCCTATGTATTGTGTCGTATTTGATTATCTCAATTTCGAGGAAAAGTCGAGTTACAATAGTTGAGCATACAACCCGATTTTCTTCACCCTTTTTCATCACAACTTTTTGCTCGCTTTCATCAAAACCTCAGACCCTATTTTCATCTTATATTAGCTTCAATACTTTGAAACGAGTATCATAAACTTAATATATACGTTTTGGATGTAATTTTTGGTAAAAAGGATTGCTGAAATTATTGCCACTTTGATGAAAATTATGGTTTCAACCACAATAAACACCACCATTTGAGGTCCATGACAATAAATATTATGAATGTTTCAATCTACATCATTATAAGTTTGGTAAAAGAATAAAATGCAAATGTTGTTTAGGCCAAGAAGTTTCTTATATGGTGGGTTTTATTCAACATTTTTTAACCAGCTTTTATCGTGGGTTGTTGTTGTTTTTTTTTTCTCAATATTTTTAGCTTTACATCTTTTATTAAAAACGTTATTCATATTTCTGTGGTAAGTAGGGGGCACCGAGTTTAAGCGATGATTATAATGTTATTATGAGAAGGTATCTTGTCTTCATTAAGCCCGACAAACGAATGAGGTGTAATTCATAATAATCTGAGTACCAATATGTATCGAAAAAGAAAATAATCATCTTAAGTATCGAAGTCGCAACAGGACAGGTGCGAAAACCTGTAGAGAATACGGGCGTGACTAAAGCAGGTAACATAAAAATATTTTTTGAAATACAGTGTAGTCTAACGGAAACGAGTGCACCACTTACTGAAACTAAAAAATAATCAAACTGGAGTAATAGCCCTTTAAAATTAGTTTAACCATGCTTTTGTAAGAGCAAATCTGATAATTTTGGAGGAAGTAAACTGAACACCAGGTCATTCTAGGGGCGCTTGGTCACTGCGTATCGGTGAATATCATTCTAATTTCTAATTAGATCTACCCATTTGCCTGCTTTCCGTATTACTGGATCTAGACCAAGATCCTCATTTTATTTGGTTATTGGGAGAAATGAGTAGTAAAACATGGAACTTCATGATATCTTTATTCGCTTCCTTTCTTCCTTATTCTTTCTTACATTATTCGAATATCACCATAGTGCAGGGTTCTAAATATTTTATGCTGCATCCACCTTTATAACTTTCATCAGATTTCACACGCCTTTCTCAACTCTAATCCCTTCCCCAACTTTTTCCCACAATCCCCTGCCCCCAACTTCATCTCCTAGATTGAGAATTATAATTTGTTACATCATGTCTTTCAGTTAGTTTTGGGGCATAATATCTAGACCTGGTTCTCTGATTGTAGAGAAACAAATAGAAGGAAAGTTACACTACCATCTGATGGTATTCATCATGCGATCATCACGTAATGACAAACAGTTTCGCATCGACTTCCTTGGACAATCAATCCAATTCACATGTAGATCTTTAATGTGATGGTTTTCTCAAGTCTGAAGTATATTCTGCGTAATATCATGATATGGCATGGCCATTCATTACATACAAGACGGGTCCTTAAGGGTATGATTCGATGGGATTCCATAAATCGTAAATCGGTCACCATTCCGATAGGCCTATGTTCACTAATTATGCTACATATTATGAAGACGTACTGTAACGGTAGTCCAACAACTTTTATTTAATGAAGCCTTTTATTCTATTTTGTTTATGTTTTTCGTGGAGCCCGCTAGACCATTCCAGACATAATTTGTATTCTGTGCACTGTTATTCGCTTAATCTTGGCAGTAAGAGGGTACATTCGCGGAAATCTTGACTCAGACTCAGTTTTTGACCCGACGAGGTACTCGACTTTCTTCTTTCTTTCCATACTAAGTGTGTAATTATCAGACAGAGTTGTCCTGCAGAGAAACATCTACAAATAATGATCGTCATTGTCTAAAATGGAATTAATTTTACTAGATCTATATATATTTCACTTGCATCATAATTTGCTTGATAATTTCGTCATCAGTAGGACCAAACTATAGGCAGAGACTTGCACGAAGTGTAGCCTATGATGAGTAAAGATCGGAGGGGCACCGCAGGCATCTCAATTTTCCAAATCAATTTAAAAGAAGTGACAAAGTTACAATTATTATCAATTTCTTGATGTGATCGCATCCTTGATATAATGCTATCACACTGGTTGTTTTGAACGTTAGGTTCATCAATGAACAACATGCAAAAGTCGCAACGGATTTTAATGGGACCATAGAACTAATAGCAGTCTCGTGATCAAGCACATTTGCCACCATTCCAAGTTTTGCTGCATTGTTTCTATGTGCGGCCACACTATTGTGTATTCATGCATAATACAGAGTACAGAGTCTTGAAATAGCTCTCCTGTCTCTGGAGAATCCATTGTGTTTTTATGCTGGGGCTCTGTTTACTGGGGGTAAAAAAAGTGTACACTAGTTCTACGCCTTCATTGAAAACACTCTTGTAGTCGCATGGATTTTGAAGCTGAATTTGAGTTCAATAAGATAAAGAATTAGATATTTTGTGATGAAGTTTCTCTTATCACTGCCAAAAATCCGTTAAAAATGTCCGCATAAGTCTTGCGCACTTTTGCGTGAGTGCAAACCACCGTCCATACCACCTTTGTCCTACCCCTCCCCAACCATCCCAGCCCCCACCCCACCCCACCTTTTTCTCTTCCTATCCCCCCACCCCTTTTTTTCCCATCAAAAAATTATAAACAACGAAAGAAAAAGAAAATCTCATGTAATAAATATTGGTTTAAATCACACCAAAAAAAAATTATATCAAAAAGAGATAAAATGATAAAATGCTCCGGGAATCTTCTAATGTTCTGCTATGTTACTTAAGGAAAATCCATACTTGTTCTTTGTCGTTCTTGTCGAATAATTAGCAAAAGGGCGTTAGCCTCATCACGTTAATGCTAAACAGGAGAAAATATTAGTGTTGACTGTTGGTGTAGATAAATCTTTGTCCTTCATTTCTAAATGAATCTGTTGATGCCATTATTATATTAATTGTTTACATTTTCTAATATTGTGCCGTTTATTATGTAAGGATAATTAATTTACAGGGACTTTTTCCAGTGTGGAGTTCAGGACAAAAACATTTCCGGGCATTAAACTTCATTTGCCATCTGTCAGCCCATTGGATAAGGTTATCAAGATCATTTTGTGACATGTCAGAGTCTAAAGATTTGATTCTTTGTCCATACAGAAGAGAGTCATCAGCAAAGAGACGAATCATAGTACCAGGGCTAACATTTTCTGTAATTTCGTTTATTAATATTAAGAAGAGAAGGGGCCTGAGGAACTCTTGAGTCTACAATTGAGAATTCTGAAGAATGGCCACCTGCAACTACTCTTTGAGTTCTGTTCGTGAGGAATCCACGGATTCATTCCGATGTTTTGCCTTCGATTCAGTAATGGATTAAATTATGTAATTAAATGTAAAAATGTAATGAAATTTTGCGACGCAGTTTCGCAACACATGAAGCAACTTAGTTGCAATAGACAAGGGGCATGATATGAAACTGGTTAGAACCCAATATTCTTCCTTGTAGGTAGAAACACTGCGAGACAAGAGCGAAGTGTGTGAGTGTGGAGATGGAATGTTGGACAACTTGTGTCCACGAACTACAATCAGTGCTGATGATAAATACACTGTACACTATGTGTCATCACTCCAAATAGGATCGAATCCAAAATGTATACTTCTAATCATCCCGGTTTAAACCCACCTTTGCACTCCTCGCGAGAAATTGTATAACCTACCCCCAAAATCCAGGCTCACACAATAAGAAAATGAAGTGCATACTGCTTATCTATGAATCATCTCCATTCGTTTCTTTTTCTTTTGGCTCAGTTTCCGCTGATTTTATCCTTTATGTCACTGTTTTACATATAATTATTATAGTTTCTAGGAACATTTATGAAAGGGAGTAAGTAGAGCTCTTGTCCCAGCCTACCCATTACATTGCTGACTCATCATTCGATTATTCTGCATCTACCCTGATGTCAGATGTGACCAGAATCTTCAAAAATATTCAGCGAAAAAAAAATGCCCACAAAGTAGCAAGTGAGGCATACTTTTAAAATCGGCTTCATGGATTCTTGGATAATGTTCTTCTCCTGTGACAAACTAAAAAGTTAACCACAGGTATTTTCTAAAGTGATAAAAAGTAAGGCCACGACCGTAGTTGCTGGAAGATCCAGGAATTTTGCGATTAAAGATTATTTTCAAAATTATCCGTCATGGTACGCATGCATTTCACTCGTTACAGCACGTATTTAGTTCACAAAGTGTCAACGAGTGAAGTCTAGTTAAGCCATCGTGGACTGAGAATGCAGTTTTTCTTTCCCAGAAAAAAAAAATCCGGATTATTCTGTCACAAAGGCCATGGCCTAATACCCCGAAGCATAATACATAAAAACTGACGATATAGACAAGTAAAGGTGCGGGTTTTATTACTGGCGTTTTTGATGTTCTATTGCAAAGCATTGTGGTACGATTTGAGCACTAAATTTTGGTGATATGAAAGAAACTGAAGAAATGTATAATCAGCACATTTTTTCTTCGCTAAACTGATGTTAGTGTTAATGACTCTTAGGGAACGATAAGAATGCCGCTATCAACCGCAGACGGTTGTAATACCAAGACGATAATGGGCGACAAAACGAAGTAGAACAGTATAGAACAAAAGAAAAAGCCATCAAAATATTTTAAGTGTCGGGG
>JASKDV010184492.1:0-12188 GCA_032466395.1 Aegires albopunctatus
CATCTTCCCTATCACTCGATCCATCTCCCCTATCACTCGATCCATCTCCCCTATCACTTGTTCCATCTCCCCTATCATTCGATCCATCTCCCCTATCACTTGTTCCATCTCCCCTATTACTCGTTACATCTCCCCTATCACTCGTTCCATCTCCCCTATCACTCGTTCCATCTTCCCTATCACTCGATCCATCTCCCCTATCACTCGATCCATCTCCCCTATCATTCGTTCAATCTCCCCTATCACTTGTTCTATCTCCCATATCACTCGATCCATCTCCCCTATCACTTGTTCAATCTCCCATATCACTTGTTCCATCTCCCATATCACTCGATCCATCTCCCTTATCACTTGTTCCATCTCCCAAAAAAAAATAATCTTAAAAAAAAGATTCACAAAATAAATATAAAGCTTGAAAAAACCCCAAAAAACCCAATCAAATCGATTAATCAACAAAGCTGTAATGATAACCGAAGGCACGAGAAGCAGTATCTCCCTTAAACCTTACAAAAACCAAAATAAACCAAAATAAATAACATCGAACTAAACAATAACACTAAACAAACAATATCAAAAGCACATCTCCCCTCCCCCCTCACCTTCCTTGGTAACGTTCCCCTCTCTCTCACCTCCTATCTTAATCCCTCCCCCAAAATACCATCCAGACCAAACCAAATCAAAACAAAACTCAACAACTCACAAAGAAGACCTTCCCGGAAAAAAAAAATCCTGGCCATCTCCAAGTAAAAATTGAACTGGCTTTTGCTTTGAGCCCATAGAAATGTGGGAAGAAGAATAAAACAACATTTGAAAGAAAACATCCAGCAGACACAAATGCAATTTTTAAAATGATAATAATCAATATTGGCACATTGCACATCACTTGTAAGTGAGTAAATTTGTTACTATTATATGATGAAAAAAACAAATAGATACAACAAAAACATAAGGGGGGTGGGGGACGTACCCCTGAGAATATTTAAAATGATTATTCCTCCAACGTGGGTTATCCATTCTCCTGTGTTGGATAGATAATAAAAAGGTGTGGTGGATAGAAGTAACGGTTTGAGTTGAAAACAAGGGGAGATAATTAACAAAAATTAACTTATTACAGCAGATTACATTCGTGGAAGTTGGCAGTTGCGATTTTGGCAACTTTATGTTTCGTATCAGTGATATGAATTGATAAATTATTTTCAGTTCACTTGATCATTTGGCGAGTTTTCATTAAAATGAAAAAGTATAAGTGAATAAAGCTAAAATGGTAAAAGGAAAAATTAATCTGAGTAATTTTTCAGATATTTCTCCTTAAATCTCCATGAATATTTGGGTTTGTCTCTTTTTATTAAAAAATAAAAATGAATAAAATAGACATTTTAAAAAGTGCTTGAAACTAAAAATAGAACATATCAATAGAAGGGGCAAATTACTGATTTGTTACAGCTGAAGACATTGGCAACATAATAACAGATTCAAAATTTGGGCAACTTTTTTTATCCCTAAAACAAAGTAATGACAAATGTCTACTTCAATATAATATCATTTCAAATCTCTAACCCTGAGATCTGTGTTATCTTTCTTCATTAAATAAATGCTTGTCAAATTTAACATGAAAGTTTTGCATTCAAGTTTTGTATTCATTATACTAGGAAGAATAATATTTTACAAAACTTTACTTTGACTCTTTGTTGACCATAAACCAACATAATGATTTCATGGTATCCTATAAATGTAGTTTAAAAAAAAGCGACTGATCCTTATAGAGTTAAAGTCAATGTATATGACCTCCATTTAACCCGCTGCCTGCGTCAAAATGCATTATAAGCCTTTTCAAAGTTTAGATAAAATGCAGTTCCCTTGCCACTAACAATCAAAGTAAGATAGTGACAAACACCTTACTGTGTAACTTAGAGTTCAACTACTATTAAAAAATTAAAACACATCAGAAGGGGTCTTTTCCTTAAGCAATAAAAATCTATGTTAATTGTTTCACCTGCGTATAAATACGTATCTGATTGTCACGGCAGCATTTTCCATCTAACTAACATGCTGCTAGTTTTCTTCTCTGTGTTCTGAATGCATGGCTATGCTGCAGATTATGTTTAACAGTGAATTTTAGCTTTCTCTTTTGTCTTTTACAATTTGAACAAAGATGAGGATGAATATTTATGCAGGCAACAAGAAGATGGATCAAATTGTTGCATTAATGTTCACTTGTTAAAAAGAGATTTGACTTTCTGATACCAACTAATGACATCAATAAATGGTACTGATAGCTGTACAGGTAGCTTACTTCTCACAGTAAGAATTCATTACACAATATTATTAACATACATTCATGGCTTGCAATAATCTACAAGTATAAGTTTTTCTTATGTCATCATATTCACATATAATATGGAGAAAACATTCTAGATGTAACTCTCAAAGAAAATCTAGATGTTGTGGAATAAAACATTCATACACATCAGTTCATTATAATTTCAACTTTACACTAACAAACAATTGCAAAGTTTGTGACAATAGTTTGCAAAAAAGAAATTCATAAAATGTTAAATGGAATATAAACAGATTTCTAATGGATTTTTTGTTTTTGTCAGCATATGCACTTGCCGTAAGTATATTTAATACTGAATAATCCTGAATAGTTTGGAAATATTGTCAAAACTGGATTTCTGACCACATCCCTGAACAAAGATCTATGAGCACACGACAGAAATTCATTCAGGATGGCAAAATATGAGTATTTGCGTTGAGAGGAACTAAATCAGAGCAGATTGGTCAGGTTTCCTCCATGATTTAAACAACCATGACTATAGTGTCCACAAGTTTTCCTGTAGTTGGGTTAATCGGCAGCGAGGAGAGGGAATTTTTTTAAAAATATAGCACAAGTTAAAAAAAAACAAAAGCCAACGCAGCATTGTCTTATCCTCAAGGCACCTCAGCCACAAATCGAATGTTGTTGCAGTCATCTGAAAGCTCAGGGTATTTGTCTGGTTGGTGAATATAGTCTGCCACATAGCCCGACACCCGCGTATCGGCTACAATTTGGCGTATTTCCGAATCCGACCAATGATAGACTGATGGTAGACTGTGTTTTAATAAGTACTGTTCTCTGGACCACGCATGATTAACAGCCCTCTCTTTTGCATGATGTAACACACGGCGAATCTCCCGATCCATAGTGGTACCATATCGGACATTGAGAACAGTATGGTTACCATGAATACGAACGTCGACCTCCCTTCGAGATCCATGTTGATTTCGGTGGATGGACACATTAAGTCCTGATTCAAAAGTTACTAAATCACTATGAATACCCAATCTTCGAAGATCATTTTCAGCGTCTTTAGCGCTTGGTTTGATAAAGTAATGCACATCTTTACCGTTAATGGTAAAATGAATGGGAAGAACTTGAGAGGAATTAAGTAACGTTGCTGCCAAGTTTTTGGCCCATGACTGGGCAATGTCCAGAATGTTGACCACTGCATGGCCATTGATGTTAGAGATGGTCACACCCTGACCAAAGATGGAACTCAAAGGTGCTGGTGTTTCAGTGGGTACTGTTTGAAGTGGTGTCACCTTCATGAGAGATAGAAAGACAAAACTATCAATCCTAGTACTAGAATCATACAATATGTGTATCTAAGTAAGATTATAATGAAATAAAAATGTTTTGTAGTTTCATCCTGCCCTTTAATAATAATAATAATAATAATAATAATAATAACAATAACAATAATAATAACAATACTAATTATAATAACAATAATAACTATAATAACTATACTACTACTACTACTACTACTACTACTACTAATAATAATAATAATAATAATAATAATGGTAATAATATAATAAAATAATAATAATAATAATAATGATAAAGTTGGACACTTATATAGAACACGATTCCATTAAACCCAAACCTTGTTATCAGATAAAATATTCCAGAACTATTAATGGAACTAAGAACATGTCTGTGACTCCTGTATAGGCCAATATTGGAAGATTCATAACAACCAAATAAATATCAACAACGGAAAAAATCAATGTTAACATAAAGTTTATATTAACTTCCCTTTTCTCCTTAAAAAAAAAAGAGTTATTTTTTTAGTCTTTGAACAACGATAATTTGAAATTCCATTTTCAAGGTAATTTATATCCAAATTGTATAAGCGCAGTTATGTCCTTTCTTTTCATCACTGAGAAATAAAAATAATTTTGTCTATTCACTATTTCTAAAAATCATACCTTAGACCTCGGCACACTTGATATCGTCAATAGATTATGCATGTCCCTTCCAAAGGTGCATTCAAATGCTGAAGATGCTGGTAAGAGTTGCCTATCTTTCTCTGGTGGACCAGGGTTTAATTTGCCTGTATAGGTAACATCAGGTGCCAAAGATTTAAGGTCGTATCCCAACACATTGAGCCATTCCGTCAGATCTGAAATTACGAGAAGTTCAGAAAATCAAATGATATTATTGATGAATACAAACAATTTAGATGTTGATTAGGTCAACTTTATATTTCATTTGTAGTATTTCCCATTTGGTGCAACAGCGGGAATAATTATGTACTTTCTCCATCTCTCTCTTTGTATATCTGTCTCTCACTCTCTCTCTTTCTCTCTCTTTGTCTGTCAATCTGTCTCTCACACTCTCTCTCTTTTCTTTTCTCTCTCCTCTCCCTCCCCTCCCCCCCCCTCTCTCTCTCTCTCTCTCTCTCTCTCTCTCTCTCTCTCTCTCTCTCTCTCTCTTTTTAAGTAGATAACTCTTTCAGAACTCGATTTCTTATAATTTGTACAACACTGATAGATACAGGAGAATTATATGTTGTTTAATAGTCTCAAAAGAGTTAATTTGGTCTGCAATGTTTATTCACATAGTAAATTAATACAGTCAAAACATTAAGGTATGATTGGATTTACCCTATCACGCCCTATGTTATTCTGATTTTAGTATTCCCTATTCGTCCAATTATTAACTCACTACCATCTATCTCCAAGTTTTCTTCCAGCACCCATTGCTGACTATCTATGAGATGTGTGTCATTGGCATACAATCTAACCTATCCATGATATTTATTGCTATTTTCACATTCTACTTTGGCAAGATTTCTTCATTTAAAATAACATAGCTCTTGAACAAACTTTGTTGTAAATTTTGAACAACCATTCTCATAGGCAGTCGCAAATGGGTGCTTTGAGAACATTTGAGTTGGAGACAGTATAGATTGGCAGGAGCATAGATGAGGTGACAACTCATATAAAAATTAGATAACTTACCCATTCTAGGATAGCTTTGATGTCTGAGGTGGGTGTTGACCAAAAATCGATGACTGTACAGATTCAGAATCTCTGGATCCTCCGCAACTCTCTCCAGTTTTGCAAAAACATTTCCATAATCTGGAGTAAGATAGCGGCCAAGAGTTGCGTCGTAAACTCTGTCCCAGAAGTGGATCAAATTTGTTACAGGGTTGTAAAGTCCGCCTTGGAAACCAAATGCAAATTCAAAGTCAGGATTAGAGTCCTTTATTCTCTTCCCCAAAGGATCGTACTTCATTTGTTTCTTCACCTTGCCAGAACCATCAAAAATCACCAATGGCGTGTGACTTGGATCGACCACCACGTAATACATGACACCGCCTCTTTGCAAAGATATCAGCGTACCTTCTGAGTCTCTAAAATATTCGGTGAGAATTCCAGTAGTATGATTGTAAGTGTGAGTTATCAGGTGATTTCGTTTCATGTCGGCGTAGAAAAACTGAAGGATACGACCATAGCGGTCTCGTTGCACAGCTAAACGTCCAAGAACATCGTAGAAATAAGAAAATTTGAAGAGAGTGTGACGTGTAATGGATATCATTTGTCCTGCTGAGTTGAAAGTGACCTGGTCTAGCCCCCTCTGAGCCATGAGGCCATCGTTATCAAATTTGTAGCTGACACCGCCCATCATGGTAATTTTATCTCCTTGGTCAAACTCCATATGTCTAGTCAAGCCGCTACTCGTCATCTTGTTGATGTTGCCATCTCCATCGTAACCAAACTCCCAGGTGGCTTTGCCTTGGAGTAGAACATCGGTCACATGACTATCAACGTCATAAATGTATTCCACTTTGACCTGTTTGGACTTGTCCACTCTCAGAGCCCATTCGTGTACTCTCCCAATTTTGTCGTAATCAATGGACATGGAAAATTTCACAGAACTTCCAAAACGCAATTTGACTTGTACCAACTTTCCATAATCATCAAACTCTCTTGTTAATGACATTTTATTATTGGAAAAGATCTGTTTGGACCACGTCACCCATTCAACTTTAGTGTCTCCAACAAAGGAGAGTTTGCCATTGGAATTACTGTAACTGCAATTTGATTCCAAGCTGATGTTATTGGTTAGAAGGAGTTTGGTGCCAGACTGGCGGAAGTGGTTATCATAGCTCATCAACATTTTAACCCCTAGAAGACTTGAGTCTTGGGGGAAGGTCACAGCACTGTCTCTAACCAAGGAGCCGAGGTATTCAAAGGTCAGAGTGTTGGCAAAGCCTCGTGCTACTAGAGAGGCAACAGACAGATGCTGTGCCTCCGGATGGTATTCAACTTCTATAAGAGTTTGATCAAACATGATAAGATTTCTTTGACCCAAATCGTTGTAGCGGTACAAGACTCGACGTTGCTCACTTGGATACATCACCTGAAAATTGAAGAACAGAAATTATGAGGATTAATTAGTGCAAGACATAAATATAGTTAGTATGCGACAGCTCAAATTCATTTTGATACCTGGGTGTAACAAATCGACAAACGCCAAGTTGCAAAATGGCACTTGCTGGATTGTTGCACCTAGGTATCGGTTTGAAGAGTAAAAATGATTCAATCTATTATTTATGTTCTCAAATATTCCAGGATATAATCCTCTTTCTCTAAATAAATATAAACCATTTGGATGTCACTTTAAATAAAAGATATATAGTTTTGAATCTTAAATCTTTATAATACTCTATACTTTATTCCCAATCCTTAGAATAGAAAATCAAAATCAATTACTGACGTATAATACAAAAAAACCCACAAAAAACCCAACAATCTTGTCTAACAATGTGGAACTCTCATACCTGTAGAAGATTTCCCATGGCATCGTAATCTTCAATATAAGGCAAAGAAAATCCAGGAGCTTTGTAGAGAAACCTCTTCATCCCCATAGTCAGCAAGGTGCTAAAATGGTGATAGCCCAACAACGGACTCATGACATTCAAAAGATTACCATGCTCATCGTGTTTAAACAGATACTGGCGACCACTGGGCAGGAAGACATCCGTAGGCTGTAGGAAAATAACAAAATAATTCAAGAAATGTGATAAGGAAAAATATCATTCAAATATAGGACCACAACAACGACGTTATCAATGTTTATATTTGTGACTTCAAAACTTGCTAGCTCTAAAGTTTATAGATAAATTAACACCATACTTGGCACAATTGCTTCAAGTTCAGGTGGTAATGGTCCATTCACTCCAAAACATCTATAAAGTGATTTAAAATTGCAATCCCCAAAAAAGCCCCAACAAAACAAACCTATTCACAACACATTATACTTCCTTTGAAAGTGGACAACATAATATCACGATTGCATGATTGATAGATAAAATGAAATAAGAAAACTAAATGTCAACAATTCCAGTTGAAGCTTCATCTTTTTCATTTAAACGTGTTTGATCTCCCTCCGAGATGCATCGAATGGAAATCTTACTTCAGATCTGCTTGCATTGATCTCGGTCAGAGATTGTTTTGTTTTGTTTTGTTTGCTTACTTTTTTTATTTAACCCATTCAAACTTGATTATCTTTAGGTATTAAATATCGTGCCACACTGGGAGATCTATACAACAACCTTGTATAAAATCTGACAAAATCTATTTCAAGATTATCATACCACGTTGACGATGACGAGACAGAAAATGTTGAACTCACCTTTCCGGAATGAGTACGATAGAAATAGCGGAAATGTTTTCCTCCTGGCTTGAGAGTCCTTTGCGTGATGCAGCCAGAGTCCTTGTTATATTCTCTCACTTCCATCAAGTCTCCATATTTCCACTGAGTGATATCCCCACGACTATTGTAAGTTATATTCATGGAATGATGGGACGAAGATGGGAGGAATTCTGTAGGTAAGCCGGCAGAGTTGTAAACGACAGTGATGATATTCTGCATGCTTTTATCTAAGACTGTCTCCGTATGGCTTAATCGGTCGTACTCCACGGTGAGAAGATTCACTCCATTAATCTAATTATGTGAAAGAGATTAAACAAGAATGATCGTACCATGATCGTATCGAGAATAATGCTATATTGTAAAAATTGATTGTTAAAAGTGAATGTCAGAACATCAGATGATGATATCTAAACTAAGCATTTCAAGTAGAAATTGCAGTACGACACCATGCAACGCTACTTAAAGCTTTTATCTTAGTATCATAAATAGTTGCAAAACTCTAGGTGCTAATGCATTCCACCAATTAATCTGAATAGAAATGCATGATCTGAAATAATCACTTATTTATTATCTCTGTGGGTCTTTTTCTTTCCTTTCATTGACAATAAATTGATATAAATTATGATGAAAAAAAGATAACTTAAAGAAAATATATTTGTTACTAAAAGTATTTTTTGTGTTATATTATCAATCTGGTGTTATCACCTGGTTTGCAGGGTATTTAATCTTAAAAACAAACAAAAACACACAAAAAAAGCACATTGTGTATAATTTCTGATAAGTGATTTTTTTTTTTTAATCCGGATTATTCATTTGAAATAAATTAAGGTCCATTTGTTTTATTTTTGCAGTGACTAAAACAATTAATTTCACCTCTAATATTATTATGATGGTTGTATTAAAAATGCAAAATGAGAAAAATAAAAAGGAAAGCAAATCTCATTCAGAAGTTTTTCTGACAAAGTGAAAAAAGTACTTAAAAATTCTGAAATCATACCAGCCAATTTTTGTTTGAGATATACTATAAGAAAGCATGAAATTCTCGAGGTAAAGATGCAAAATATAAGGGGGGAAAAAAAGCTGAGTTTAAAGTAAATGAAAGATGAAAATAATAAAGAAAAAGATATTTTTAAAAAAAGTCCCTTAATTTCATGCAGCATTAAGTCAAGTTTTGGTGACAGTGCACTCAAAGCTGTATTCAAAGCAGACACATCATCAATTATTTCATCCTCATTCACAGCAAATAAGCACATCTTATCTACTAACAGTTACCGAAATCTTTAGAAATAATAGACTTTTAAAAATATATTTTAAAAAAACCCAAGTTAAAAACCCCTCTAAACTTCTACTTCAATTAGTTTGTGCAAATTTTTAAAAAATTCATTCAATGATCTCAAGTCAAAACATAAGTGAAGTTGTTACTCCATTTAAGATCATACATGCATGCCGTTGAAGCAATGTTGTTGTTGTTATTTATGCAGAAGAAATGCATCACCTTCAGGCCCCACTTTATGGGTGACATTGAAAGCTAGTCTTTTAACACTAAAAGATTAAAGTTTTCAAGCATAAAACTCCATCAATGGCAAATACAAAAGTTCTAACTAAATTCATTATAGACAATTAAAATATAAATAAAAACCTTTACGAAAAACAAAAACAAAGAACAACCCTCCCCCCCAAATAAACAACAAATTAACACACACAAAAACCTAAACAAACAAAAAAACAAAACAAAAAAACCCAACCAAAAACTTATTGGTAATTTCTTGCATAAAAATAAACATAATTATTACAATAAATGGATAAACTGAACAAATAAAAAGAAACTAGTATTAAAGAATATAGAAATACATTTTTCCAATGAATAATAAAAATAATAGTGGTAAAATAAATAATAACAAAAATAAATACATAAGTAAATAAATAAATGGATTAGGAAATAAATTAATAAATCAATAAAAAGAGTGAACTTTGGTATAAAAAATATTATCATCATCTGACGTTATAAGTAGCGCTTCCCCCTAAAATTGATCAAACAATTTTTACAATTATTCAATTTATTAAAAAGGTGATAAGCTGGAAGATGGAAGATGATTTGATTTTTTGACCAGGATGGATTTTAATCCTAATTAATGCAAGAAGAAAGGATCCCAAATTTATTTGAATGTACAGCGCAAAATTAAAATTTGTGATGAAAACAATTATTGAACGACATCATTATGATCCATTAACAATTATTTTTAATCAAATTTTTGGAACAAATAAATATAAGATTCGACATCAATTGCCTGATTTGCCAGTTTTATCAAACCAAATTGGGATACTTCCTTGTGATTTTCAGCAATTTTTTTAACAAAAAATGACAGATCCCACAAAATGTGAGGCGAGGAGAAAGTAAGGAAAAAAGTTAATGGCAATAAATGAAGAGCAAACTTGACTAAATCCACTAGGAACCAGTCTGAGAAATAAAGTAAAGGGATTGGGGACACAAGCCTGGTAATTGGTAAAGTTATATACAGGATAAAGTTTATATATAATGTCATAGTGGGTACCCAAGAACTAATATTAAATACATCAAGAATGTGAAATAACCCCCTAGAGACAAAGACAAGACAAGAATCTATAGAAGGAAATAAATGAAAAAAATCTAGTGATGCAGAGGGGAACGAACCTGTCACCTCTACGACGGCACCAGTTCACCTTGCCCAAGCGGCAAAATTTGTCATTTCTTTCCTTCTATAGATTCTAGTCTTTGTCTCTAGGGGTTTAATTCATATTCTTATTGTATTTGATATTATTTATCTGAAAGCCCTCTGCCTCAAAACCCTTTTTATCTAACAATAATAACGGATTGTCTTAAACTATGATGAAAGAGTTATAAAGATAAAGTTGGTAGGCCTAGGGTTAATTTAGCCAAGTTTGCTGTTGTGAGAAAACCAATGGAAGAAGGTCAATGTCAGTGAAAATGGATGAGGTGTGAGACAGTCAGGACAAAGGCCTTCGGACATACCAGGAGGGCCTTTTCCGTGCCCATTTCTCCTAGAGAGTCATGCATAACATGCTGTCTTCCTGGATCGCCTACCCGCATCCTTTGACCATGTTTCTGAATAACCCGTGTCATCTGGCCTGGACTGCTACCACGTCGCACGTAGAAACGCCATTCAAGGCGATGCACGGCGGAACCTGGAATGATGACCTTTCGCTTGTAATGCATACGGTTGTCACTCTCCATAATCGGGTGCCTCCCAGTTTCTATGGCAACTGTGAGATTACTTGGAAACAAAACGACAACAGCACCATCTGGAAGGTAAGTTACCTTAGTCTGCGTGTTACCTGTTTGCGTGATAAAGGAAGATAGAAAGAAAGATTGGATTGTCAACATAGATGGAATTTAATGTGAAAAAATTATTATATCGAGGTATATCATTTATAACTATGAGCAAGACCATACAATTACATAGGCTATTGGTCATTTCATTAAAACAGATAGTCCAAATAAATACCTACAGCAGGGCATTATAATATTCATTGCTTCAAAAACCTAAGACCACACACCTTCCAAGGTCAACTCAGGCACAGCACCAACACAGAGACACTTGTGATATGGAAAACAGTTGTTTATATAATTAAGAGAAAGGATTGCAAAAATACCATAACTGACTTTGACTCACAAAAAAATTGTATTGACAGGGTATTGTTAATCACCTCTACCAGAAACAATAATAAAGAGCCAAAACTGTCATCTATCAAATTCAAAAGACGAGATGACCACTGTGACAAATAACGAAACAAAAGAAAATTGTTATAAAGACTTGGAACTGAAATAAGGAAGATGACAGAACATTCACTGATTTTTAAAATACCATCAATTAATTTGAAAGACTACGATAACACCAACTGCTGTTCATCCCTACCCTTCTTACTAAAAAATATCTACAAAAAGGATATGAAGATCCACAAATTTTTCCATAACTCTTCTGTTTGAATACGGGTCCATTACATATAACCAACATCCAACACATGATTATGTATTCACTGAAAGTTTCAATTCAAAACTTGGAAAACGGAAGTAGATAATGTGTAAACATAGAGAGTGTGTAAAAGAAAAAGACTATATTTAGATCACGGCGTACGCAAACACCCCGAAATTGTGCATTTAGGTTTTTTCCTCAATAGCTTTTGTATAAATCAAGCCGAC
>JASKDV010184503.1:0-17962 GCA_032466395.1 Aegires albopunctatus
AGTGCAGCTATCAAAGCATCAGTAGATAATAATTATTCTTTGATGCACCTAGAATGATTTAAATCACCATGTGTTTAGATTTTGTGGTGATATACGGCCATTGTCACACCTTGAC
Organism: Aegires albopunctatus; assembly: GCA_032466395.1. Classification (NCBI taxonomy): domain Eukaryota; kingdom Metazoa; phylum Mollusca; class Gastropoda; order Nudibranchia; family Aegiretidae; genus Aegires; species Aegires albopunctatus. The sequence continues at coordinate 116 of JASKDV010184503.1, forward strand.
CAAGTCCATTGTCCCACACGCTCTAGTGCGTGCTTAGCACCACCCGGTTTGCAAACCCATTACGCACCAGTGCGTGCGTAGCACCCAACGTTCTGCGAATCCAGCACGCACTAGAGCGGGCTTAGCGCCTCTCGGGTTAATCTAGATATGCATTTTTATGAGTTGAGAAATGTACAAAAATGAGTTATCTTATCCTGAGTGTTGTGTGATGGATGATGAGGTATCCCTGCTTATTTTCTATGGGTAGGCACATTTTTCTATCAAAGTCCATATTCACAAGGTATTATGAGCCACATTTTTTTTAAACGTAAAACAATTTTCATTTGAAACATCGATAAGATTGCAATAAAATTTCAAATGGTAAATTTTGACCCCCTAAAACAACTTTGTCTTACATGCTAATGTTATCTCAAGGGGCTTAAGACAAAATTGCTTTAAGGAGTTTATTTGTGTATAGTTTTTTGTGTCTACTACATGGGCATTAATATTGAAACTTGCAACCTACTTATCAAGCCTTTCAGTTGACGATACCACTATGTCAGTGACGTGTGAAATGTGACACATAATGTCAATGACCAGTCTGTAATGACAACTTGAGCACTGTTTAGCAGGCTCTCTGTGCCTCATGAAAGGTACTTTGCTCACCCCAGCTGTATGCTTTTCAAGAGATGAATAAAAAGTAGTTTATATGGCCTCACTGTTCTATTTTGTGAAAGTAATATCTATTAAAGATGCATTTCATTTGTTTTTTGAGGAGAAAAGCTTGTTTTCATATTTGACCCTTGTAAATTGAGTAGACTCTCGATGCATATTGATTGATGTGAGTTGAACATCTCTCTCCTCTTAAGATCTGTTCTGTGATTTTTATTTTTTTCATCTCATGATGATGATGAGATGGATACGGTGAACAGGGCTACTCCCAACAATCAACCAAATATACTTATCTCACTTTTCCTGTATCCTTAAAAGTATCAAATAAAATACAATATTTTAACACCTTTTTCTAAAATTGTCTTCATTTGTTTTATTTCCAGTATGTCTCCTTTGGACCAATTATGTAACTGTGTTTTTTTGTCATAAAATTCTCTTATCACTTGGTAACCACCTGTGATTCTTCCCCCCTTCTCGCCTCGTTTTATTTTGGGCAATTTTGATTATCTATAGTATATCTTTATAATCTATCATTGTTCATTTATATGAATGAAACAATAACAGCAACAATATTGACATTGACAAGAACTATTCTTTATTTAAAACAAAACCCAAAATAATCAACTGCTCTGATGTATGCTCCCAGAGAGTTGAAATGGCCAACTGCATGCAGAAGGAGGGGATAATTGATGTCAGTGTGTGGGTCTGCTATTGAATGGAGACATAGTCAGCCCATCTTTTATCTTTTTTTTCTAGTTTCTTGGGTATGATATGGAACTTGTCACACTAAATCATCTTGTGGATAAGATATCATAAAGGGTTCGTTACATCTGGCGGTTTGGTTCAAAAAGGCATTTACACCTGCATTCCTAAATGCAACCTTAGTTTAAACCTTTATGGTCATGATGAAGACTCAACCACATGCTAATTGAAAAAAATGCTGTTTAAGTTAAAAAAAAATAACAATGGCAAAACTGGTATTCTTTTAATTGTGTATTATTATATTTAATACCGATTTGTTAACATAAACATTACAATAAATATAATACTTAAACAATATAATATTGAGGGTGATATCATAATTATGTACATATAATGTAAAATCCAGCCAAACTAAACTAGTCTATATCTAGCTATATCTGTAGTATCCAAGTTCATTTGGATAGACATTTTTCTTTTTTCAATGGAATATATTATTTTATAATAAGCTTTAGAATATCCCACAATTACACTCATCATATGAAAAACATTATTTATCTTGTTACATTTTATAAATTCAAAAGTCAGGAAGACCTGTTTGAATTATGCAAAAGTTATATTAAACTGATATATTTGTATTATCTGATACAGATTCTTAAAAGAAAGATAGAAAAACTTTAATATTAATCCTACACAGATTTGTTTAAAAGGAAAAATTGAAAAACGTGAGAGTAGTTTTTAAGTTCAAATTGTTTCTTTCCCAGAAATTTGGTGGACCTCTATAAAATGAAAAATATTCTCAGGTAGTATGGTAGTTGTAGTGTTTTATGTAATGTAAGCGATATTTATGCTTCTTTGTCCATAGCACCATTTGAGAATTGAATGATATCGGGTGACATTAATTATGCAGATATTGGAATTTCATTAATGTCCATTCAGCTACAAGACATATATATTATGAATTTTTTTCAAAGCCTGCTGTGTAATGCTCTCTTGCAGGGGATAGGGAAGGAAGGGAGGGTAGAGGGTAGATTGGAGTAAAGATGTTTCTGCATCATTGTGAATATTTTCTTTATAATATAATTAAAAATATAATCTGACCTAAAGCTAGCTGTCATTTTTCTTATGTGAAAGGAACTGGAGAAAATCTAAATTAATGAATAAAATGACACCGGAAAATGGCTCTCTAAATAGGAAAATTATTCAAAAATCACAATAGAATCAGAAATGACAATTTTGTAGAACAAAATGTCACTGTGGTCAAGCCTCAATTTTCATTAAAATGAGTTAGTTAGTTAGTTAGTTATTTGAAGTTTAAGGGCTCAGTCAACCACTAGGGTTATCTCAGAGTCCATGAAAAAGTAAGATGATAAGCGAGGAAAAAGATGAAAAGCAGAAGTAGAAGAAATAGCTTTTAGAAGAGGGAAAAAAGTCGCCATGGAAGAAAAGAAGCACATCAAATAATAAAATAATTTTTCATGAATTTTTATGGTGAGAACATTCATATTTTGGTCATTCAAGACAGTAGTAAAATATTGGAATAATTTTAATATTGATTGCTTTTTTTAATAAAAATTTTCTCTACAGTATTTAAACATTATGCAGAAACCAGTGGTATGAAATACTCAGTATTGTAAAGGCAACCCTCAAAGTATTGATAGAATACAACACTGACACAAACCAAACAGTTTAAAAATCATATAAATATTATTCTTCATTCATAAACCATTTGCATGGATGAAAGCCTACATTTTCTTCCAAGTTATTATGTTTTTTTCTTTGTGTATAATGTTATAGTTTCTTATTCTGGTTAATAATACAGTTGACATAGTTGTCAAGGCCAGATAAGCTAATTTTCATCTACGTCAATGTTTCTTGCTTGGTCTTACTCACAATCCCTTAAAAAATAATTCTGTATTTTTCAATTAACTTTTTTTCTTCGAATGTTTGTGTTTATGTATTGTTCCATTCTACTTTCGTCGGCATCTCTGTATAAAAGTGGGCAACTTTGCTCTCCAACTCCAATCAAAGCAACAGTTCTTTAAGTAACCTACATGTAATATTAACATTGTATAAATATGCCACATTACATTCATTTTGACTGGAGTGTAAAAATCATTGACCAGCGATCATTGCGCTGGTTGGCTGCAATTTTCAAGCTCTGTGTCAATCTATACTTTGCGATTTTGTAACGGAATTGTAGGATTTTTCTATCCACCTGTTCCTTTTTATCACATGTGAAATTATTTATTCTTTTTAACAGCAGATATTTATAAAATAACTGATTTCTCTTTTCTTCTGTATGATTTTTCAAATGTATTGCTGTGTTTTAACACTATTCTTTGTTGTGATTTTGAACTATATTTTGTTCTCAACAATGGCCCAAGGTAAAGTTCCAGACACCTATCTATATTGTCATTCATCTTCAAAACTCTCATCACAGTAAAATGAAGTCACAGCCTGACGGGTCCACACTTAAACTATTATCAGAATTACGTAACCTCAAGCGTGCTAACAAATCATTGATGAAATGTGGAACTGCTGGCAAGCAAAAAAAACATCAACTTCCTGTCAACAATGTTGAAACTGTCGGGGTATAGGCTACAGACAAGCAAATTTCATTTTTTTCTATCTTGGACTATCTTTTCAAGCATCCTCCATGAAAGCCACATCTCTCTGATTTCTCAGTCAATGCATCGTTTCCATGTCTCCCATGGCCTACCCCTCTCTGCCTCAATCTCCAAGTAAATTCCATTTTAAAGACTGTCTAGTAGTAATGTTGTTACTTTGCTTCCTAAGCATATGTCCTATCCATTTTCTAAGCCCAATTTCCTCTTTTATTAGTGTTTCTATCTTCTTTTCGGAAAGTTCTTAGATCCTTCCCTGTCTTGCCATTTGATTTTCAAGATTCTTCTCAAGCATCTGTTGATGAAGGTTTGGGCATTTTTCAGTACCAATTTTGTAGTATTCCACATTTCAAAATCATAAAGAAGAATTGACTTAACGTTTGAGTTAAAAAGCCAGATCTTCATACGTAGTGAGACTGAGCCGTTCTTGCTACTGTGCCTCCTAGTTTGTCATCAAGGATATGACCATGAAAATTCTACAGCATCCCCCCTACTCACTAGACCTGTCACCATGTGATAGAATTCCACCTTAAAAGCACTCAATTCGATAATTTGGATGACGTAAAAAAAACCAGAGACAGAAGAGAGTGGATAATGTGATAGATCATCTTAAATTTCAGAACAACTTGAAAAGCTGACATGAGGGTAATGAGTCCATGGATAGAATTTACAACACATACTGTATGTTAAAAATCGAAAGATACAAGCCTAGTGACATGATATTATGAACTCTATGATGTGACCAAAATAAAAAAGGTTCAACCATGGTGCCATTAAACAACACACATACTAAATGAGTCATGGTCTAAATCTTCATTATAGAAATGTGCCAATTGGATATTTCTATAGCAGGACATCAAAAAGAGGCCATCAACTACATTGAGTCCTACTCAAAGTCCTACCTAACTCATGTGATAGTGTGCAAAGTTTACAAAAAACAAATATGTAGTCCTCACTGTCACTTTAAGTTAGGATAGCTGCCTACATGAACACAATGAACAAAGAAAACCTTTTTCTTTTAAGATCAGTTGACACAATATCTGGCTCTTTCCTACTCTTTCAGATGTGACAAATATGACACTTACATTCCAAGCAATGACTTTTGATTGGATAAATGGTGAGGTCAAATGGAATAGTGGGAGATGCTAACAGTACTAACACATAATGTCAGATATTTCATTACAATTCTTGAAAGGATGTACAAGTTTTAAATATCACAGTACTGATTGAATAACGTCAACTTGTTCATTCTTTTCTATGGGAGGGAGCAGAGAAGAGTTGATAGACACACATACTCTGCCTGCATCCAAATGAAGTACAGGAGTAGGAATGTAAACTTTAGCATGTACTCCTCTACCTTTGATCCTTTGATGCTGATAGTCTTAACCCAAGAAAAGCTAAGGAGGTAGATAAAAGGCAGAATTGCTGCCCCTTAGTGACAGCAAGCTTAAAATATGTTGTCTGATTTCTCAGGTGCGCAATGGACAAAACAATGCTTCTTAATATTTAGGGCAACAAACATTGGCTTCTCAAGTAGAAATGTTCATATTTCATAGGATTTATAACATGATGAACTTTGAAGACTATAATTTAAAGACTCCAGTCAATGAGATAATAGCCTGAATCGGCCCAAGAGCTTTTCGCATTTGTTATTCATTGATAAGATGACAATATTCTTAAATATTAACCCCAACACACCAAGTGACCTTGACTGCTGGTGTCACCGTATGAAGGTCCTTGGTGCAGTACCTTTTCTTGGGTTAACGAACAATAAAGAGTAATAAAATATTATATTATAATACAATTTCAACATTCAGAAACATTGTCTAAGAACAATCAACTATTTGATGACATGGCCATGAATACAAGCAACAACCCCATTACACTCAATAAATCAAATATTTAGCACAGCTTCACATTTTGAAATACGATTTAGAAATAAAAAAGAAAAACCGGACCAATGATTGACAGATGAAAAGCAAAATAAATGGAAAATCACAATATAATAGAGCAATAGCAGTTCATGATACATGTAAAGTATAACACAAGAAAATAAATTATTCCATGGCATTTTATATTATACAACAATATCATTGAGAGAATATATATATATAATTTAAATCTGAATTCTTCAACCAATTAAAATCTGAAGAGGAGATGACAAACTTTGATTTTGACCACAAGTAATGATTTTGTCTACTGTTATCAAATATAACAAAATGGAAAATAAAATGTTCTCAGTAGAATACAAATAGAATACATTTACAAATGTTGAGCATTCGAAGTTACTTTGATTAATAAACAAAGAAAAACTATGACTGTTCATCTATAAACCTTTTCAGTGCTTGCAAATGGTGAATTTAGCTGTGAACAATACTCAAGGGATGAGTTTGTCCTTTTGTTCAAATGAAAATGGGAAAATTTAAGTGAACCTAGCACGGCTTGTGAGATTGGCCCGATTTGTGCATTTCAGTTCCGAAGCAGCGAACAACCCATAAATACGTCATTTCAAAGAACCACGGCTGTGCCTTCACCGGACAATGGCCCCCGTGGGAATTACCCCACTGCGAGTAGCTGGTTTCATATAACGATGAATTTTCACCAATTTGAGGGGTTAATTCCACAATCAAAGAGCAATCACCAGTCTTTGTTAGAGCATTGCCTGGAAAGAGGTGATTTCTCCCTGTTTGTGGGTGAAAACCCGACTCTTTTGTGAGTTTTAGTTTCTGTAATATTGAGCTTGAATGTATTATCGTTTTGTGGAAGTTTTCAAATTTGGTGTGTATATTTCAAATTCAATTTTCTCAAAAATGTGACGTAAGAGTAAATTAATTATTATTTCATTTAATTCTATAATAGTTATTCAATCAGAGTGCAAAATATTACATCCGGATAAATAACCGCCGTGTATTTAGAGCTTGTAAAACATGCCGCGTATATTCAATACTTGTTTTTACAATTTTGTTGTTCAGCTATCAGATAAGATTATCTTATAATATGCTTACTCCTTTACCTTTATCTAGCCTAGTCCTGCAGGCAACAACGGCCCATTCATAGGAGCATCATTTTGGCGCATTAGATGTACTTATGATGGATTTGTGGGAAAAAAAAGAATGTGACTCTAAAAAAATTTTAATAAATAATAATTACCAGAAACCCAAACTGTGTATTGAATTTGCTGAGAAGATTCACGCTTTTGTTTTTTTTTACATTAAAGTAACTGAGAACCAATTAGATCAGCATTCAACCAAACTTTGTGTAAAATGTGTTAGAACAATAATATTTTTTTTTAAGTCTTTGAACAACATCAATTCATAGCAGAAAGTGTGAAGCGCTTATGGGTTCCATATAATGATGACAAATCGCTATCAAACTGTATTGCATTTCTCAATACATGTATTTGAAAGCTGGTTGTGAGATTCCTTATGCCCATGTTCTTATGTCTATGAACGATGATAAGGATTTAGAAAATACGGCAATGACTGATACAGTGTCACGGGGTGTAGGCCTAGATCTAACGAAGCCGTCAGTTGAATACCAAATGCTGATGAGGTCTATGATATATTTCCATGGTAATTTTTTTCTTTACCCTACCTAGTATGGACAAATAATCTTGGAATAATTTTCAAATCACCACGATTTTAAACTCATCTGTGATTTCCAAATACAAACCATGGGAATGACTAATTGTTGGAGTGAATGGCTGAGGAAAACGTTTTATCCCCCATAAAAGCGTCAACTTCTTTTAACAATGTTTTATGAATGGACTACATTTTATCCGGATATAATTTTGACGAGTAGATTGCATGATACGTGTACTTCAATATATGAAATTCACTTTTAAATAGCACGTCACCTTTTTAAGATTTAATTAATTTTATTACACCTCACTCTCATTGATTGTATTTTTAAAAAAACTATGATTTTCAATTGATTTATTAAAAAGGTCATAAAAGCTATTGCCATCCTTTTTTCTTTCAAAAACATGATTTCTTGATTTAGTGTACATGATAATCTGAATTTTGGTGCTCAACTGGGACATCGCTAATAGCACAATCATTAACCCCATAAAATGATAATTAGCGCTGGCCGCCACGGGAGCTACTGCAGTTTGACCCGGCGAGACAACGGCATTGGCGCGAGGAACTAAAATGCATAGGCTGCACACACCATGCTAGGGAAAGGGTAGATTATTTCATTCATTAAAAAAAATAAGGAATCTAGGGAGAGGGGAAAAATTTGGGTGGGTTGTAATTCAAGACAATGAGTAGAAATAAGAAAGAGTGAAATAACAGGTACATCATAAGAGCATATTGACACATTTCAATGTAACATACTAGTTACATAGATAAAACAGTGAAGGGGTTAAAGATGAGGTTTAATGTTGTTAGATAAAATATATATGTGAGCCTCTTTCTATAGATAGTATGCAATATAGATAATCCCGTTGATCACAAAAGCCATATTGTGAGAAAACAATTCATTGACAGAAACTATGGACTATCCCTTGTACTTGAGCAGTAAATCATTTAGTTCTGAATTATTCATTATTTTCAAAATAATATGATCATAAAATTTATTGCATACTAGCTATGAACTTAGAGATCATAATAGTGAAATAAATACAAAGAGGACAAGTAATTTCCAAAATAAAAGAAAAAAGGGCAAAACATTAAATTAATTCTTTGCCTCCCCAAGGGATTTTCATGGTTGGACCCAAGCATTTTTGGGCTTTTCTTTCTGTCCATCTTTCACCATTGATATTTATAATTGTCTCAAAGTTCAAATAATTGTTCTGAACACTCTTCCTTCTTGATACCAAATTCATTTCCGACAATTACATGCTTAACTTGTGTAACCTATTCACACTCTAAAAGGGGCCATCACGTAATTTGTGGACTAGGACGATAATATCCCAAGCCGAAAAAATCAGCTTGATGTCCAAATGCGCAGTTCTGCTGTGTTAGAAAATTTGGCGCAGGGAGTCAAAGAATTAATGTAAGTGTTTACGTGAAAAAATGACACCTTTTAATTTATGAACTGTATTTCTTCACCAATGGAATGTTTCATTCTGTACATAAGAATATTTGACAGTATATCATCTTCTGATACACTAAAGTGAATAAAAGTAAGGAAGATGCAATGAAGGGAGAAAAGTGCTTTGAAAGCTGACAGTGATGACTTAACATTAACAAGAATTGCATTTCAAGTCAAATGACAAAATTTATCATTGTGGCCACAAGGATGGGAGGACAAAGCAAGAATATGTAGAAGAGTAAGGAACTAAAGGAAAACACAATTACCGGTATACCATTAACATATTCTATTATTATACAATTGCTAGAAGGAGACAGTAGTGGCATATTTCAATCCCTTTGTCTAATAATAGTATTCATCTCCAATGCAAAATTGGTATTCTTCAGAAACTATAACTATGTACAAAAAAACAATGCAATGACAAAAAAGAGCATGAACTTCAATTGGGATCTGTATATGCAATGAAGAAAAATAACATATACTGAAACAGCATGCATTCACAGAGTTAACAGATTATAATCTAAATAAGGAGTTGAAACCATCATTGACTTTAAACTTTAATATCAAATTACAATTTTTTTAAATAGGGCTTAGAAATCAATAATTCCCCATGTTGATAAAGTGCAGCTTGATATAAGTATAGAAGTATCAGCTTGTCAAAAAAAATATGAATTCATAAAAATGATGCCTTCAAAGAACTACTAAAAAAGGAACTCTTCAGTGATAAATAAATTGGTACTGACATAGATTAAAAGTCAAACACCTCCCTGGCACACACACACACACACACACACACACACAAACACACACACACCAACTCCATAATTCAAATAAAGAAAGTGCAAAAAATATGAGAAAATTCACCCAAAAAATGTAAATATTAATATATGAAAAATCTATTAAATTGACTACAAGAAGTGATACACAATAAAACTTTCATCTAAATGCAACTACCAGTAAAATAAAAAATACAAACTAAACCAAACAAATCTATTTGGTTACCTTCATAGTAGTAATAGAATATAAACAACAGTAAGAGGTTTTGGTAGAAGGAAGAATAATAAATATTAGAGCAATATGTACATAGATGATACAAGGACAGTTTGCTTTTGCACTGACCATATCACTTACTAAATTCATATTTTCTTTTTTTTTTTTTTTGCCTTATTTTTCCTTTTTCTAACCTTTTTCTCTTTTTTACTTTTCTTTCCATATCTTTAAAATTTATCAAGAAATTTTCAACTGAATTTAGTTTTATTATGTGTGAAATACTTGTGGCTATCTTTTTATGTTGAAACTATGGGTTGAAACCAAAACAGGATTTATTTATTTTTTTCCTTATTAGTGTTTGCAATTTCATATAAATAACTTTGATTTTGTGATGTAAAAATAAATTTCAAGGTCTAAACAAATTTCACAAATGGAGAAAATTCTGGAATTGTTAAGAGTTAATCATCAAAGTATAGTGGTTGAAGAAGTTAATAAATTAACCTTAAGACAAAGTTATTTTTAAAAAGTCAAAGCACTTATAAACAAAGGACTTGGATCACACTAATAAGGAAAAAATGTTAAATCAATTGAATGAACAATTTATAATTGTATCATCATTACCACTGACACCAGACAAAAGCTATCATTAAAAAAAATTGCCACTTTTATGAACACTTACACTAGAAATAATCATTTCTAAAATCAAGAAATTAAGATAACTTTTATACACCCTGTCTCAATACTCCTGTCTCCTTTAAAGCATTGTTATCATTTCCAATAGTTTCCAATATATTAATACTGCCTTGCTCTCTCTGAACATACTGGTAGACTTGTAACAGTAATGCTATTACCATTAATGACTCATCATATCATACTTGTATGTTATAATAATCATGATAATAATGAAGGAATAGGAATAAAGAATGAAAAATTGCAATTTAATTCATTTGATAATAATAAATAAATTGAGATATTGCTCTGTAGATATTATAATTCAGTGTGGGTTTGGGGTTTGGGGTTTGTCTTTTAAAATATCTGATGTATTTTATTTCTGTTTTTTTCTTCCATTCCTCCCCCTCTTATTACAACTAACTTTACATTGCATTCAAACCTTTTCTGGTTGGTGACTGAACACATTCAAAACTGCTGTTACTAAGATTAACCAATGAGACACATGTTTAATCTTAAAAACTTCACGGCCGAATTATAAAGAGAGCAATATCTCATAACACAGTTAAACCAATCAGAGGCCTCTTTGAGCATAAGTTTATTGAAAAGTACAACGAGAGGACTTCTCATTCTCTGATGCCTAGAACTAGAAGTAAGTGACATCATTCTCAATGCTATGATGTGAATGCTACTTTTTATAACTGTTCATAAATAAATTTTACATATAATATCAATCATATGAATCTACATAAAAAAAATTGTTTTAATTTTTACCAAATCCATTGCAATCTTTTGATAACAAGAGAGAATTTCAGCTAAAGGAATACATCAAATGCTCAAATTATGTAAAAGCTCACACTATCTTAAGGTATTATTTAAAGTGAGTCAAGGGCAAAATCATATCAGTCTTTAGGTGCAATACTATAAATGAGATTTAACTTTTGCAATAGGCAGAATAATTATCTCCATAGCTTATGATATTCAAAAATACATTTGTGAACATAAGAATAAGGCTTTAGTTTTCATCGTTACTTCAATTATACATATAATAATTTATTCATAAATTCTGAAGAGACACTTTTCACAAGCTATAACCTTCATTTAATCAATACTATGAGACATTGTACTGTCCAAATTTATATTTCAAGCCATCTGATTGGTCAATCCATTTTTCACAGAGACCTACAAATAATGCATGTTGGACAGTAATTTGCATAAATGTTGGATGCTTAGGAGGATTAATATCTCGAATAGAATGAAAACTTTGACTATTTACAGCTAAAGGTAAGCAATCTAGATCTAGCAGATTTATGATCACATTATAAATGTTTTGTTAAGTTCTATTAAAACTAAATGAATAAAATGTTTGATCTAGATTTAGGGCTAGTAAAACATGACAATTGTATCTAGATTATAATTAGAATCTGTAAGATTTGCTCTTGAACCTAAAACCTAGGACAAGAGATTTCTCTAGGCCTATACAATTTAATAACTTTCGAGTCATGCCAGCTTAGTTCAGTAGCTTTTTGAATGCCCTTTGAGTAGCCTAGCCTAAGACAGTTCCAAATGGATGATGTGAGTGAGAAAATAATTCTTTTTATAAAACAAATAATTCATTCTCTATTACAATGAGTGGCAGTACTATACAAATAATAGGTGTATGTGACAAGGTCTCCACTAACATTGTCAACCTTATCATTCATAGTACTGGTAATACCTTGTCCCATAGACCTATTATTTACATATTTGCGTAATGATTTCAATTTCCATTTCTGAAATAAGTCATCAAAGATTCTCCCCTCCTAAAGTGCTTGGTTGGTATCAAATGCCATAACCACAATACTATGCATCTGTTTGTAGATTCAGTAGATAAGATTCGATTCATGATACTATTCGTTACCATTAAAGTGATTGCCATTTTCAATAATGTGACATGAAAAGATGGGTAACAATATGAACGGTTCCTATGAACAATAACAAAGAGCAATGAATTCAAAATAAAATAAAAGTAAAGCTAAAATACTATGTTAATGACGTAACGATGTAACAAGTTCTGGACAATTCAAAAGGAAACCTAAAAGTGCTATACCAGATCTTCTGGATAGAATTGTCTTGATCGATGATGTAGTGACTGGTGTTCATTACGACGAATGAAATACTTGCGTAACTCAGATACAGCAAACACGCCTGAAGTGAGGGATAGGAGGAGAATAATGTCTGGAAAAGATGAGAGAAAAATGTTTGTATTAAAAACGCTTTTCATGCATTGGAACATATAAGGAAATAGTGAAAATAAAGCACAGTCTTGCCGAAACATTCTACATATCCTAAACTAGAAATCAGGTGTCAAAAGTAGGCAACACAATTTTTGTTTTTACAAATGCTACAATTTATCTTTTCCTCTATGTCATGACACTATGTACTGCAAATACTAGATAAAAGGAGAATGAAGGGTAATGAATGTGATTGAGTTTGGCTATTTTGAAGAAGAAGAAGAAGAAGAAGAAGAAATTAGCATTCACTCAAAGAAATAGACCAAATTGCAGGCTTTACATAATCACAATTAATGATGTCAAGCGCCCAGCTTCAGGTAACCAGATTTCTTAGTGTTCCTAAATGTATCCTGTTCCATAACAGTGGAAGAATTGGACCATCTGTTAACATAATCATACATATGTCATGATGTTTTACTTTTAGTTGAGGTTCAAAGAACGTTATGAAAGGGAGAATAAAATAATATCTCATCACTCATACATTAAGATCATGTTATGACTAAAGGAATAAATTTAGCCATTGGCAATAGCGTTGATCGTCAACACTCAAAGAATTATTGCAATGCTAAACCTGGACATCTGAGTTGGGGATGTGTTTCCCAGTCACAATCAGTATCCTTTGATTTTAAGCTTCTTTACCCTATTAAGTAATTATGTCTCAAAAAAGATATAATAGCATTTCTGGTGATTATTGACTCGACCAAAAAATAACTCCAGCGGGAAAGAGCAAAACAATTGCCGTACGAGGTTAAACAATGCAACAAGCACTATTACGGGTACAGTTGAACCCGCTTATTCTGAAACCCAAAATTATTTTTAAAAATGTCAGTATAACCAGGATTTCAGTATAACTGATAATGACACAACATTGCTGAGTAGAGGTATTGTAGTGAGCTATAATGGTGTTTTGGGTATTATTGATGTCAATGGAAAGGAAACAATGCGTCAGCCACTTTGAATGAAGACTTGGGACAGCCATTCACTGCGTTACAGCGGGGGTTTTGTTGTTTTTATTTTGTATTGTTTTCTTTGTGGCTGGTGTCCTTTTTGAATTTTAGCCGAGAATTTCTGCTTCTCCATCAGGCAAAAACTATTTCAGTATAAGCCGGCTTACATTTAGATTAACTGGTCTATTTATATAGAAGAAATTCCTTTTTTTTTTTAAAGTTTCAGTTTAACCAGACTTTCAGTTTAATCCGATTTCAGTATAACCTGGCTCAACTGTATTAACCCAAGAGAAGCTCAGGCCTTTTAAAAAGGCATTTCCAATAAGATCTGACCATGCGCAGGCAATATTTTATATCAGACACAAGCTTGTCATTGGAGGCGGACAGGGACGCAAATGTTTTGAGAAAGAGTCTTTGCCTTCTTAAATTGGAAAATAAAATTTTTCTTCTTTAGTTAAGGAAGAAGTTTGGATTGGATAGTATTATTAGATTACAGCCAATAAGATGGTGACCTAGAATTTTTAAAAACATTTTTTTGCTCGCATTGAGGTAATGACATCACAAACTTTTCTTGGGTTAAGAAACAATTCTAATCTCCATTTTTTAAACAATAAATATAATGCCTGATATCTCATATCTTCTTCTTCTTCTTCTTTCCACTTTTCCCATTAGGGGTCATCACAGCGTATCAACCTTCACCAATTTGTTCGGTTCAACACATCCCTCTCTCGTAATCCAGTTGACACCATATCTTCCTTTATTCCGTCCATATACCTTCTCTTTGGTCTTCCTCTTCTCCTCCTACCTGGTATTTCCATCCTTAACATATACTCTGGACATGCCCAAACCATCTTAATCTCGATTCTTTCACCCTTTCTCCAAATCTGCCCACTTGGATCTTTTCTCTAATGTGCTCATTTCTGACCTAGTAGGGCCTCGTTACTCCTACAGAGAAATGTATTATCTTCATCTCAGCTACCTCCAACTCTGCTTCTTTTTGCCGATTTGATAGATTCTCTAGACCATAAATCATTGCAGAGCGTATAATTGTCTTAAAGGCCTTCCCTTTCAGTTTCATGGGTATATTTTTATCACACATAACACCTGACACTTTTCTCCATCCACTCCGTCCTGCTAGCACTAGTTTCTTGATTTGGCTTCCACAATCTCCACTGCTCTTAACTGATATCTCATATCTTCATTTTTAAAATGCAGCTTATTTTATTAAATTCTATAGAGCAGATTACTTGATAAGGCATTTTGAAATTTGCTGCATATATAATTTTAAGGCCTAGTATATGACAACATTTGAAAAAGATCTACATACTTACCAGCTAAATATAGTGCTTCAGTTTGAAAGATCTTTTGTAAAGGAGGAAAGTATATGACCATTAATTGGCCAATGAGGGAACCCCCAACAGCATACAAAAACATCTTGTTCGTGAAGAACCCAATTTGGAATATAGACTTATTCTGAAAAGAAAGATGATATTACGACGACATATGATATTACTTAACATCAATAAGTGAGGAGATCAAAAAAATATTAGGGAATGAATATGAATGACATAAATATGCTTTACTTTCCCCCCAGAAAAAAATGGAGAGATAATTTCTTAAATTTTTCCTTTTTATTTTTGATTATCACCAAACTCTTGAAAATGTCTTATATTTGGTCTTTTAAATAATAAATCGTTTTTAGAATCCCTTTCATATTTAAAAAAGTACCTTTTTTACTTTCCTTCAATATTGGCATTTTATTGCATTTGATTGCGAGAAATGCTTTTATAGAAAAATAAGTGAGGGGAAAGAAAGATTAAACAGCTTATGATGAATTTTATTATGAGTTATGCTTACGATTATACTCTCATAGAACAAAATATTTTATTTCAAAGAGAAATTTGTCAACTTACATCATAAATAATAATCATAATGATAATAATAGAAATAATAATAAAGAGCAACCTCTCTAATTGGGGACATCAATGGATCTTAAAATCATGCTGATTAATCAGGTTTTCCGATTACCTGGGACTTATTATATTTTCTCCCAAGAGTTTGAGGTAATTAAGTCTTTCTACCATGTTACGGCAGAATTGTAGTCTTGAGAGTCTGGTTTATGGATTTTCACATGTTGTACTAAAGATTCAAACTGTCTAGCACCAATGCAAATGTTATGATAACTTAGGTTTGACATGCCAGTCACTTGTGGATGATAAGAGAGTTTTTGTAAAAACAAATGAAAGGAAAAAACAGAAGTTGATACTTCGATGCCCAAAAATTATCGACCTGATTAATCAGGGACCTTTCCATTTAGAGAGGAAAATTATATAGAAAAAATTCCATTTTCATCCCGATTAGCTGGGTTTCCCAATTAATCAAGTTCTCGATTACAGAGATCATACTGTAATAATAATGATGATGATAATGATAACAATAATAGGAATCACAATAAAAATTAAGATGATGATGATAATGAGAATATACAGGATGATAGTGATGAATAGCATTTATCAAAGGAATGGATTGATGCTCTGTGGGTTTTTAATATATTTCAATGGACAACTGTAAAAATGGCAAACAAGCGTATGTTTTAACTTACAAATGAGCGGCAACTGAGTGCATTGAACATATCAAATAAAACAAAACAGGTGAAGGTCATGGTAGTATCGCGTGGTGTGATTTTGCCATCCTGCATCTGGGGACAGAGTATAAGAACAAATTTTGTATCAAAACGTCATAGAAGAGCCATTATTTCTGTAGTGGCATATTGTTAAATATTTTCCCACATTTTTCCATCAAACAAAACTTGTCCATAATATATCATCGAAAACAACAGAAAATATGAATAAATAAAAGTCAGCTATAAAACTTGGTGTGTCACTGAGAACAGGTCACAAGCAAGATAATAAGAACAAAATGACAAATGAATCTTTCACATGAAAAAACTGGAATAAAATATCAAGGAAAAATATCACAGGAAAAAACGAACCTAATTCTCTTTTTAAGGTTTCCTTACATTATAATCACCATCTTATATCCATTACACGATGTCATCATATGTCCATTGCTAAGTCTATTGTTGTCCCAATTGTTAATGTTATGCAAATTGAAAAGTTTGTAACCCAAGGCAAATTTTCCTTTGGATGATAAACTCTATCTCATCTTATCTTAAAATCAATATCATCTACCTCTTTGTAGAAGACCCACATAGTACCAGTAATTATCACAAGGGCAGATGATAGGATATTCGCAACCAAACTACGAGTAATGATGTTGTCTCTGACTTTACGGGGTGGCTGCTGCAATACATCATGATCAACGGGCTCTACACCCAAACTGTGAAATAAACCAAGATATTACTTAAAGGTAAGGGGAGAATAAAGACACATTCCAGTGGTAATGATGACACAATATTCGTGTGTCCAAAAGTAGATGCTTTGAACTGCCTTTGTAAAGCAGATTCTACCGGCATCAAATGATGCATTACACATGCCAAACTTTATATAGAGATATACCATACTGCCCTTTATTAAATGACATCAGTAAGTAAAGTGGTCAGTGTAAGCAATCCATCGATAATTTATTTACCTTTGAGCAGGTGGACCATCCATGATAATATTTATCCACAAAATTTGCATGGCATTGAGTGGGTTGGGAAGCCTCATTATCATGGCAATAGCAACTAAAGACAAAGCAGCTATACTCCTGGAAAGATGAAAAGAAAATGTTATGAATGGTTTGAAATATAGGAATAACCATAACATATGAAGCCCTCACAAGGCAAGACAAAAAAAAAATCAACAAAACTTTTGGGGGGGGGGGGGGTTTACAGAAAAGCCTAAAGGAAGATGAACATTTTAAAGACAAGGTGTTGTTCCACAACTTTTGGAAAGGGAAAAAAAAAAAAAAAAAAAAAAAAAAAAAAAAAAAAAAAAACAAAAAAAAAACAAC
>JASKDV010184515.1:0-12185 GCA_032466395.1 Aegires albopunctatus
CAGTTTATTTTTGATAAGGTTCCTTTCCACTGGAGCTTTCCCATCATAACCATAATTTGTTATCAATCATCGGCCCCTTTTACAAGTGATTATAAAAAACTGAGAACAGGTAGAATACTAAAATAAATTGCAATCTGATTGGCTGAACTTTAACTTTGAACTCCAGGTTCAAACCACGACAATAGCCATGATTAAAGAGTGGAAATTTTCATTTGAAGAGTGCAAGATCTCATGCGGTTAAATAATCCCCAGCACACTTCCGGGCCAACGACCTTGGAAATTATTTCACCATGAGCGCACTTCCCGGTCTAACGGTAACATGCGGTATTATTACCGCCATAGCTTTTCTTGGGTTAATATAAAAATACGTCCTCCCCCCTTTCTCCTTCAAAATAAATTTTATTTTTACTTTGTGAAAATATTTTACAGAACCAAGATCTAAATCTTTTAACACCGACATCATGACAGTCATTAGGTATAGATTCTAACTCTAATTTAGAACTAAGCTTACTATAACTATTTTTAGATCTGTAATGGGTGTAGTATTATAAATCAAAGCTAATTTTTGCAAAAAGGCAAGTTTATGCCCCACATGTTAGACACACATGGATTCCAAATCTGTATTTTTATAGTATCTAGATCTTATCCAGATTGAACAATTTCTCCCTCTTTTGTCTCTGTTTTATGGCACTGCCTATTTCACTTTCATACATTATTGTCTGTCACTGACATGCACACTCTAAATCAATACATAGATAAGCTGTTAATGAGATGTAATTTTCATAACAATGATATTTCTGAATATTGATCCTCAGACTAGGAGTGCTCAAACTGCTGCTGCTCCAGCTGCCCAGACAAATTTTAAAAAATTTGACATCTACCGATGGGTATGTGATTCATCTCATTCGCATGGTTTTAAGGCTTCCAATGTCATTAATATTTAATCTCCTCTCAATTGATTCTACACCTTTCTCTTAAATCGCTTCTAAAAATGTTTATTTTACTTTTCACACAGTTGAAATATTGAAGAAAGGAAGTGTAAATGATTAATCTTATTTTCACCAGTTTTCTTTCTTTGTAAACCTTACACAATGATTCTATTTCAAGGATAATTTCTTATCTTTTTTCTAGCATGTTCACACTTGTTTTGTTTAAATTAGACACGCCACAATCAATATTACTTTTATATGTAGCATTGTAAAGTTTTATAAGGCTTATAAAGTTTTCCATAGAGTAACTGAGTAAAAAGTGCTTTTATATTAATTATTTGTTTTGATCACAAATATTGCATAAATTTACACCCTCAGTACAATCTTTTTTCAACTTCTCACAGGACCCTGACAAACCTGGAGACAAGCCCAGACTTCAGACATATGAAGTTGATTTAAATGAGTGAGTGGATACTTTTTGTTTTCATGTGATTGGTCAAGTTGAGTTTCAAATCACACAATTGCTGCAAGTTGATACGCTAATGCGTTGATTTTTTAAAACATTTTTTTTTTTCATGAGGGCAGAACTTAATCCTTAAATGTCAGGAAAATATAATACACCTTGGAATTGAAATGTTATTCTTTCTTTATTTTTTTATGAACATCATCATCATGATCAGCCTTTCTCACCCTTCTCTGAAGTAGAGGCCACCAATAAGAGCTCTTAATCTATCTCTGACTTGGGTAATTACCTCTACCTCTGTCCAACTGTGATTCTTTCCTTCAGCTCGTGGTCCTTCTCCAAGAACCCTTTGGTCTGCCCCTCATTCTCTATAACTGGAGATTCCATCTACTTGCCTGCTAATTGATGTGTCTCTCAATGGTTGACCGATCTGATTCCATTTTCTATTCCTGATATCAATGTCTATTCTCTTCTGTTTGGTTGTTTCCAAAGGTCCTCATTTTTATGGTGTTTGGCCAGTAAATTTCATAAGTAAGTGTTAATGGATACCTGGAGCTTTGTGACTTTCTATGTTTTGGATCCCCACAGTAATACCCTCTTTACGTTTGTGTTAAAGATTCTCTTCCTGGTTGTCTTTCTTATTGATTCTGATTTCCAGATGTCCTGTTCCTTAGCTGTAAGAAGGCTCCCCTTGCCTTTGCCTTTTCTTTATTTCACATCAGCCACTGTCCTCCAGCTTTGTCCGTAATGCACCCAAGGTAGGTGAATGAGTCAATGTCTTCCAGTGGTGATTCTTGGATGGATATCTGGTCACTGTTAGTGATGTTGATCTGCGGGATCTTCTTTTTTCCTTGTTGAACTTTGAGGCCTGTTGTTTCAGAGATTCTCACTAAGTCCTTATTAATGTGCTTAAGAAAAGATGGTAAACCAAAAAAACGTTAATTACTCATTGGTAGTGATCTACCCATTTGTATATGATGATAGCAGTTTGAATCATGGGGAATATTTTTTTCTTTTTCAGCTGTGGCCCTATGGTGCTAGATGCCCTCATAAAAATTAAAAATGAGATTGACCCCACACTCACCTTCAGAAGGTCATGTCGCGAGGGCATCTGTGGATCATGTGCTATGAACATTGATGGAGGAAATACTTTAGCCTGTTTATGGTAAGAATAATGTAATTTATTTTGAAATTTTCAATCATTATGTTGAACGCACCTAATATTTGTTTTAAGATAAAACATTTATAGTCTTTTTTACATCATATTTTCATGCTGTTGTCAGTATTTAAATGCATTATTTGAATATTATTTTTCCATTTAGACAAAGCTACAATATGACTTACGAAAAAAGATTTTGTGAACTCTTTCTACTAATTACATGTATGTAGGACTGGAGTGGTATAATACCACTTTAAGATACTTTTGAGAATGTTTCTTACTACCAATGTTTAAAAGGGAAATAACCCTTATAATTGTAATTACAGGACTACTACAAAGTCCTCAGTTGGTCCTCTTTTGGCCTCTTGTCTTTTTTAATAATTAAAAGATATATATTGTTCATGCTTCAAGATTTTCAAATTACCAATGCCTTCCATCTTTTGGCTTATGTCATTGCTATTGCATTCCCACACTGTTCTCAGGCTTTAGAAACCTATTAATATGAGTGCTACCTTTTTTTTTTGACACGACTGTATAATGGCAAGTGCTTAAAACATTTTGTGAGAAGGCAAAGAAATTATCAACAAATCACAAACAAAGCCTTGAGTCATGTTACCTTTTGTAATACTCAGATTTTTTAAGAGGGACTAAAATAACAAAGCTTGGAATTTCATATTACTTTTCTGTATCTGTCTACAGTAAGATCAACGATAAAGCAAACAAAGCAGTGAAAATCTATCCATTGCCCCATATGTATGTGGTCAAAGATCTTGTCCCAGTGAGTATCTTAGAATGGGTTTATTCAAATACTTTGAGATCATGTGATGGATCATGAAGACTAACAGCAAACTGGTATATATACAGTAAAACCTCGGTTTAACGTACCAGGTCTATAACATACACTCGGCTGCAAAGTACCTTTTTCTAAGTCCCGAGTCCCAAAGTAGTTTTTTCTTCATAAAACACCTGTGCCTGTATGCTTATAATATTTTGTTAACTAGGTTTACGAAACTGCATTAACGGGCTTGTCCAAGATTTGTCAGCGTCTGGTTGGGACTTGACTGACCGCCAAAGAATATTTTCCATTGATAAGCAAATTAGTTGCGCTCGCCCATGCTCCGGTCTACCGAAGGTGTGAAAAGTCTCGTAAAGGTGTGATATAGACCGTGGAACTAGCCGCACGTTTCAAAGCATCCTACCTCGGCCATGGGCAGTAGATCAAAAATGCTAGATGGCCCCTTGCCGCCGGCTTGAACCTTGGGACCTTGGGACCTTGGGACTATAACCTGCTTCATTCAAAATAGGTACATGACAAGCTTAGAATGAGGCAGAGGTGAGAAACAAGGGGGATGGGCTAGAAAGTTTAGTCCAATTAGTCTGCTTCTTGACACCTCTTATAAAAATGGTATCTTCTTGAAAGATGTTATGGGTGGGGTGTGTGACTGAATGGTTTGACATGGAGTCATGTATAGTATGATGACATGAGGGGGCGGAAATTCCAGGATGTAATTGCTATTTCTATTGGTCACTGACATCACCTGTTCTGTTCACCTATTATGTGCCCTCATCATGAACATCACACAATAACGGGGCTGAGTTTAATTAATTGTGCATGCTTTGTGGGTTTTGACAAGTGGATCATATCAGCCAATTAGCTATCACCTATTTAAGTGTCAATCTGCATTTTGAACACATTGCAATTGAAGCTATTATCTTATGACTCATAAGTTATATCAATACAGTTACAAATTACATTTACCTACTTTTTATTTGGGGATATTTTACATCACTGTGAAAAGGAATGCATCTTTGAATACCCAACCCCTAAACAAACCAGCTGGCCAGGCAAGTCAAAGCGCCAGGGTACTTTTGTCCACCGGCCTACCTGGCTGGTTAGTTTAGCACTGCCGCAGGATGCCTAGCGCTTTGCATGTTAAACTGTGTCTCAACCATCCATCAACTTTTCCCCATCTCAAATTAGGACCCTAGTCATAATAATAAAAGGGCGACTTGTTATTAAGCTTTATTATGTCTGGTAAATCAATAAAACGCCAAGCCTTGCAACTAATCACTCAAAATTCCGCCAGCCAGGTGGTCTTGACTTCACAATATTGATCGAAGATTAGCAACTATGTAAAAAGAACTCTGATAATTCGAAGTCATCATCATATCCAAAGGAAATTGACTCATGCAGGTATCACTGTATAGGATAAGCACATAGGAGTTGATTCAAACTGGATAGGATACTTCACTCTTTCTCTGATCGTCTTTAGAATAAGAAACTTCAATGTGTTAAGTTTAAGTGAGCCTTATGGGAATTTAAAGCTATGTGTAGCAGTTAAAGAAGCAATTTGAGATTGCTGTGTTAAGTTTAAGGCACTTATTTGTTTCTTGTTTTCTTATTCTTTTTTCCCCTGTTTTTTGTCACTAATGGACATTTCCAATTCTATGTATACACATAATGTAATCACGCTTTTCATCTTAACTTATACCTTCCTCAGGACATGAGCAATTTCTATGCCCAGTATCGGTCAATTGAGCCTTATCTCAAAAAGAAAGACATCAAGGAAGAGGATGTTGGCAAAAAATCTTATTTGCAATCAGTAGAAGACCGGGCTAAACTTGTGAGTGCAAATTTTTATACACAGTTATTTTGATCATAAATGCTACAGGAATTGCTGTCTTCCCTTGTTCTTGCCTCCCCTCACATATTGAAATGCCGTGAATCAGTCATCTATAATAAGAGAATGAAATTTTTGCTCATTGGTAAATGCTTATTTAAATATTGCATTATTTCCCAAGAAAAATTTGTATAGTTGAGATCTGACCAGGTATCCTAAGATAGTGAAATGAACAATCAAAGCACTGGCTTATTGATGCCATGAATGAAAGTAACAACCTTTAAGTCGATTTGTATTTGTGATTTTCTGGTATTTTTCCCCCCACAGGATGGGCTCTACGAATGTATACTGTGTGCTTGCTGCAGTACATCTTGTCCCAGTTATTGGTGGAATTCAGACAAATATCTAGGACCTGCTGTCCTCATGCAGGCATACAGGTAAGTTTTTGTCATACCTATTTATTGAATATTTTGCTTGTAAATTTACAAGTTAACAATGAGGCTGTGGGGAGGAAAAAATATCCTGCCTGTTGTAGGCTAAATCTAGATCTTCATCCGGATTTCTTCCAATTTAAATCATTGCAATTATAGTCTAGAGTTCCACAATCTTCCACATTTATTTGAATTACAGTTCACAATGTCAACATCACAGAAAGTTATGATTTCAAGGAGAAGAGAAAAAAATATTAAAGTAAAGTAAAATAAAGAGCGTTTTTGTATAGCGCGCTCCCACTAAATGTGACCTGTTTCTTCGAATCAGAACATACCGGTATGTCGCTGAAAGGGGTTTTATGATATTATATCACAAGAATTATATGCACTTTAATTGATACCAAATTTATGATTAGATTAGATTTTCCATTACGAAGATATGGCGAATTTAAAAGAAATAGGACAGAAAACCAGTTTTTGAGAAAATGGCAATCAAAGTTGGAGAACCCTTTTCATCGGTTTTGAGGATGGATAGATAGATACTAAACACTAAGAATTTGTTGCTTCTATTGCGCGAATGTGCATAACATTTTCCATACTATGAGCTATTATCTAACTTTTGATGAGAAAAACAAAAATATAACTTTAATAGATGCCAAGTTATATTGCATTTCATTAGGCTTGACAAATTGTTTTGATCGCTTTCAACCAAGCCGATTTTCTTAAATTAAGCATACTTTTGGCTCCTCTCTCTGTCTTCACACAAAGGCGCATTCCAGTATTACACACATTAATTTAAAGATGGCCTGTCTTTTGCAATAGTGCTCTTTCCCTAGAAGGCCATCCCTTTTTTCATTCCTTTCCTTCTCCACCATTCTGCGCCATGCTGTTTTTGGGCTTCCTCTTCTTCCTTCTGGTGTCCAACCCAGGGCCACAGCACAGTTACTACTGGGATGTTTCCTAAGTATGTGCCATATCCATGACCATCTTCTCTCCTCGCTACTTGCTCTTTCTGCACCAACTATCTCCAGGATTCTCTTATTGGTGACCTGTTGTTGACATCTTATGAAGATTTTTCTCAAGCACTTGGTCTGGAGGGTGTCAAGTTTCTTTTCTTCTCTCTTGATCAAAATGGTAAGGTTGAAATGAAATACATTTCTGCTAAGGGTATATCAGCAGCTTTATGTAATTCATTGTTAATTTTTGTATTAAGCTGGTGTGATATTAACCACAGCATCTAACAAGTCTTAATATACCATTGCCAGATGGATGATAGACTCTAGAGATGATTTTACAGATGCGAGACTAGCCCAGATGGAAGATGGTTTCTCTGTTTACAGATGTCACACCATTATGAACTGCACTAAGTCCTGTCCCAAGGTAAGTTGCTAAACACTTAAAATTCCCTTTTGGCGTAGCTGAAATGTTATTATTATCATTATTATTAATTAATTAATTTTGTGTGTGTTGCAAATCATGCACTCACAAATAGTAGAATGAAGTATTTTATGTCACTGATTTGTGTTGCTCGCTTTCCTATGCATTGTTCATTTTTGCCAAACGCTCATATGGGTCAAATGACCCATCCATTCCTAATCAATGGGTCACGACAATAGTGTCTTCGTATAAGTTGGACAACCGCAATTTTTCATTTTTAACTATTGACTGTTAGTTATATTCTAACTATATGCTATACTATGTTATATACTAAAGTCTACTTTTACACCTCTCTATGGGTTGCCCTTTATGCTGTCGCTGTAATGTTTTGTCCCCCTTTGTCATTAATTTGATGGGACATCTGACGTGATGTACAAAGTTGCAATGGGTCAATTTGTTTCTGTATGCGCCAATTGGTTCAGGGTGCGTATCAAAAATGAACCCGGCCATTGCAATGAAAATATTTGGGTTTAGTCTTTTACTCCCTATTATTATGCGTGAAATAGATGTAATGATCAGGCAGCTACAGTATGACAGATGCTGATGTTTATATCCTTTGATAGAGGATATCTTTGGAAATTAGTATTTCATATTAAGCTCATTTTAAGTGCATTGCTCATGATATCTGATCTGAATTATTAATTTCTCATTTTTATTCTTTTATTGAGCCTTCAGTTTTGTTTTATCATCTTGTTAATTCTTTTAACTGTTACATGAAGCTGACCATTTTATTAAACAATGCAGTTCAAATTTTGTGACCCATTTTGTTTTGTTTTTTCCACAGGGCTTAAATCCCGGCCGCGCCATCGGAGAGATGAAGAAAATGATGATGAGCTATAACAAAGAGAAATCTGCTCATTAATTCTCTTTTGCCCTTTTTTCTTATCTCCCTTGGCTCTTTCAATTGTTTACTTTCTGTATTATTTTGATTTTATAATATTATGGCTTTACACCACTGTGATGCAATAAATGAATTAGTAAATTAGCTTGAAAGTGTCTGACTACAATGTTTTCCATACTTCTCTCACATGCAACACAGCAAATTTAAATTAGGATACAAACTATGTACTCACACATTCACACCTGCACATACATTTCAGTTTTGTGACTCTTGTCATCAGCTACTACAATACATATATATGTTGGCAAACAGCTGTATTTTCAAATGAAATAACAAATAAATTCAAGAAACTAAACTATTACTTTAATTATCAGCCTTTATGTAGCCTTGTAACCTCTTAAATTATAATGCTAATTTTTTAAGCAGTCACTAACTGCGTTCAGCTTATGACTCATTTATGTTAATCATTGTTATTTTATCGTTATCGTTGCCATTTATCAAAATTGTTTTTGTTTGTTTAATCTTCAGTTAAATTTATATAAAAATTATGGTATTTACTCTTGAACAATGCAGTTGTAGCTGGGCTTGTTAATAATATAATTAATTGATAAAATTAGAAATGTTTTACTATAAGTTAAGTATCTCAAATTGAATGTGCTTTGTCAACTGATATCAAATAAGAATTAAATGACCAGTTTGATCATTGACAACTATGTTGATTTTTCCTTGCAATATTGTAGTCTAAATATTTGTATGCACATGTCATCAAATTCAACTTTTGAAATTCAGTCATTCAATGCTCAATACTCTTTATTTACTCTGAAAAGCAATTTCATACATAATACTAAGTAAGGATTTGACTTTAGACAAGAGATTTTTATATGTCCTTTGATGTATCAATGATCATGACAAGTTACTATTTCAAACCGAATACAAAGACTAACTTCTGGAGCTCTTTTTAAATAGAAGTTTCAAAATATCAATATTATCAGAATTTTTTTGTTTGGAGTTTTTAAGACTGTTCCACACTTTTACCGTGCTTACATACAATAAAATAATTTTGGCAAATTGATAGAAAACAGCCCCTGACCCAAATGGATCAAAAAGTAAATGCGATAGAATAATATTACTTAAAAAAACAAAATAAAACAACCAGCGTTCAATATTATCATGTCATATTCAGTGAGCGCCGCATTCAACGAAGTCGGACTGAACGAACAGTCGGCTTCAACAAAAAGAATGGTAATCCCCATTTTCTTCTCTTATATCTCTTTGTAATAAAAAGTCACTTTCAACGAAGCCCCCCACCAAACGCAAAGTCTTATTCAACGAAGTCAATTAGGTCACTGATGGCTAATGGATGAACTCAAATCCTACTCCTGGGTGGGCTTGTTTCGTTTGTGCCAAGAGTCTATGTGTGTTTTGTACCCACACCAGGCCACATGTAACAAGTTACAATACAATACATGTACATGTAGTAACATTGAAGATAACTCTTTCTTAGTAAGTAGGCCTATCTTGTGTGTGTTCTTTAGCAGCCTAAGCTATAGACATGGTGAGGCTGTGTGTGCTGGCACCGACGTTCCTTGGTGAAGTGCCAGTCGGTGCGGTTCGCTTTGCTTTCATCATGGGTTTAGTTGGGATGCATTGCGAGTGGGATCCTTTGCCTTTAAATAGGAGAGGAGGGAGGGGTGAGGTTCTAGCGATTGGCCTTTACGTTAAGATGAGATGCCACCTCCTTCTCCTTCCCTTCACTCTCAACTCTGCAATGAATGAAATACATGTAAATAAACAAACAAAAACAACAAAACAAAACGAATGTATAACGGCAATGGGATGCAACGTATGCAGACCCACTTGGAAACTATGCCTTTTAAGGGGAGCTAACCAGTATAATTTTTACAGGAGGCGACCTCTCCCTGATTTAGGGCTTGCATCAGCCATGTGGCATTTAACTAAAGCCTTACACAACAAAATAGTAGTGCCAGGCCCAGCAACTTGGTTGTATGCGACTCCCGCTATATCTATTTATGCAATTAAATGTGGTCCTTTTGATTTCGTTTATACCAGTATTTTAAAGTAGGTAGGTAATGTGGGAGTGGATAGCTCAGTAGGTTACTGCACTGGCCTACGAAGCCAAAGCGGTCGCAAGCCCGGTCAGTGAAGGCTTTATGTTGAAATCCAATTTTTTAAAATTTCTTCTCTTCCCTTATCCTGTGGTAGGCGGATAATAAACTCAGAGGTCCTGTGTGGCGTGCCTTTGCGGACGTTAAAGAACCCTCATTGGATGAAAATCGACGAGAGCAGGCCGTTCGGCCACCACCCTGGCAAAATTCAATACCCACCCATATGGTCTAATTTAGAGGAAAACCCTGCAAACTTTACAAACTTCTCCTGCTCAGACATATTGACGTTATCTCTCCTCTGAGTAAGCAGGGAATGTCAAGATCAAGGGGAGGAAGTGTGCCTGGGCAATCACACTTCCTGAAAATACATTGCCCAGGCGAAGTGCAACATGCTGCATCCATGGTCAGATCTGACCGACGGAGGCCTATACCATACTATAGGTCGTGTGATTGTAATCCATATTGTCCAAATTAAGTAGTAATAGTAATAGTATGTTTTATTAGTGTGTAAGCAATTTCGATAATGGACAGACAGTCTGATTAATAGATTTGTACAAAGCTGCAGACAGAATAATCTATAGTATAGTATAAACACCTTTAAAGACAATACCACCAGTTAGCTATGTTGCCTAATTGATCATAGTGGGGATGTGAGTATCAAGATTAAGAAAACAATTAGATATCACTCCTTCCATCATCATTCTCAAAATCAACAATAGACATATATATGTGTCAATGGTATTATTGATAATAGTATTCCATAGCATTATTCTTATTAATGTGTAATGTTTTACATTTAGATATGTTGAAATTAAAGTGAAATTGAGGTTTATCAGCCAACCAAAATGAACGATTCAATTACTGAAAGGTCATATTAATGGTGTGAATCAAGATTACAGTCTGTCTCTCTAATTAAGAATTGAGAAGTAAATGCTTGAATGTGTTAGTACAGTTAGTGTTAGTGTTAAGATCATCAATCTTTATTTATATTCGCTTATCAATATTGTTGTTAATTTTATTATTATTATTATTATTATTATTATTATTATTATTATTATTATTATTATTATTATTATCTGGCCCTTTGCAGTGTTGCTTGCAATGATTAAACAAACACAATGAAAAAACACGAAACAAAGCTTCAACGATCCCATGCAAAAGAAAATGAAAGCGGAAGGAGGTTTGGCTTGCTACGGGATGACTGGATTTCTTGGCAGATGCGTGTTTAAAATTATGATAGAAACATTGAGATAAGATAATTTACAGACATACCTACTACTAATGAGAATCTCACCCTGGGAAGATATTATTTCTAAATTTTGGTCTTAGTCAATACATTTTTTAATGGCTTCATTCCAAAGCCTCAGTCTAATAAAAATTGTGCTTTTGATTAGTAGGTATTGATAATTATTATGAAGTGCCTGAATTAGGTATATTATAAATTTTGAATCAACGGATGCAGAGACCAAGGCGCATGCACAATGATTGATTTTCAGACCGGATGGTTGATTGGATTCCAAACGTAATTCTAATTGTAATTAATTAAATATATATAATCTCTATATTATTATATAAATCCCACTTCTTGTGGTGTGTGTGTGTGTGTGTGTGTTGCCGCTAATTGAATTGACATTATTGCCTTTGGTTTATCCGCCTTACTCTGTACCTCTAGCCATTGAAAACGAAAAAAATTCGAAGTCTGACATTCGTAGACCTTTGTCGAATCCAATCCAATTAAAATACCATTGTTCAGATTATTGGTCTTACTTCCGTTTATTAGAATTGGTAGGTGCATAATTCCATTCAATAAGCTTTAAATCACCCCAAATCTAGATCTAGAATCTATAATGTATAATTATATCTAGATAAATATAGATCTAGATCTAGGGCGCTAGATCTAGATGATGTACGCAAAAATAAGAATATGCAGAAAAAACTTATTCAAGATTATAGAATTGGTGTCAATAAGTTATTTTTTTCTCTTTCCCGTGCATCGCCGGGTACTCTGCTAGTGTATAATTAAATCTAGATAAATATAGATCTAGATCTAGAGCGCTAGATCTAGATGATGTACGCAATAATAAGAGCCCGCATAGATCTGGATCTAGAATCTATAATGTATAATTAAATCTAGATAAATATAGATCTAGATCTAGAACGCTAGATCTAGATGATGTA